>CAKAOI010046876.1:90833-297090 GCA_916701655.1 Sebastiscus albofasciatus
AACCAAAACAAACTGCAGCAAGCCAAAACGTAGAAAACGGCAGAGGGTCTGCGTGGATACGACCTGCACCCTCACATTTTAAATCCAAAAAGGTAAACCCTAGACATCCAGTAAAGGACGGAAACACTTTGGGTTTCACACATTGACAGGAAAAGAAGAGCTAGACATCACAGCTAAAGCTGCATGCTAACTCTTTCATGGACAGGAAACGGTATCGTATTGCAGTGATGTGCGGTGAAGCCGGTAGCCACTCCGTGGTCTAATGGGCCGACGCTACGACTGTAGAGCACCCATATACTGACATTTATGTTACATGTCTTCAAACAGCCCCGATGGAGCTGGCCATGGATGTAGAAAGTGGACGGAGCTGACGGGAGAGCTAGAGATGGACTTGGAGAAGTTAGAGGAAGTATACACGTGTGACTACGGTTTTCAAAATAGGGTATTAACAAAGGGAACTGTATATACAAAATACATATATGGAAATAAGATTGAGTGGATTATATTCACCAGAAGTATAAAACATTACATGTCCTTTATGAATTAAAAAGAAAAATGCCACTAATTTGTGAGGGAAATGTCTTTATTCTTTGATTTTTGGGTTGCTGGAAAAAAAATGTAAGAAATAATTCCTGATAATGACTGATATATTTGACTTCAGGACATCTCTGACTACATACATGCTGAAAATCAAATATTTTTATTGTATTCATTTAGATATTTTCCAAAGTAAAAGTCCCTAGAAGTGTATGATTCAACTTTTCCCCATGGTCTAGTGTTAAAAATGTGAATAAATCGTAATATCGAATCACAATATTTATAGAATTGCAATACTTAAAAATCGCAATACATATTGAATCGGCATCCAAGTATCGTGATAGTATCGAATCGGTAGATAGGTGAATGGTGTCAGCCCTACCAGACACACTTCATATGTTTGCAAGATCATAATGAGCAGAGGGGTCAACAAATCTCCGAGCTGGGAGCTGAGAAGTTACATAACAGCAGCATTTCTGGGGCAAAATCAGGCCCGACTTTGAGCCCACGCAGGATGACGTGTGCTTGAAGCCTCCAATCTGACCCTAAAGCCTGGAATCTCTGATCCCGACTAAGGAGGTCCAGTCTGGGGCTCCCTAATCAGATCAGCCAGGGGCTTAATGACTTCAAGCTCCAAGCTGAATATTGCTAAGATGACATACAGACAGCATGGCAACACACACACACACACACAGCAGAATCCACCTGCCTCTCTGCTCTCTGACCATGTACAATGCGATGATGAGACACAAAGCTGCTTTAGTTCTCTGGGTCAGCAGGTAATCAGGGTATGGGGTGATAGTGAGACCGGCTCTGCAGACGGACACACTCACCAGGATGCACATATCTCCTTGGAGATGCTCTGTCGATGAAAGTGCATCCATTTAAGTTGTTACTGAGAGAGCCGAGAACACACTGCATTACATTATGCATCAGTGAAAAAGCAAAGCACTTCCGACTGTCTTACATCTTCAATTAAAGCTGCAGTGGGTAGAAATGGAGCAACTATGATTTAAAAAAATATATATTTTTATAAAACGGTCACTATATCCTGACAGTAGCGCATGAGACAGGTAATCTGAAAAAAAATCAGGTGATTTTGTGTCCTCCAGTGCTCCTAATGGCATCTGCAAGATTTCATAGACCAGGGGAAAACAACCAATCAGAGCTGAGCTGGAGCCTTGCCATCTCTGAAGAGCTGTCAATCACTCGCAAACTCCGATCAAAACTAGGCAGCGCTGATCAAATATGAATCAATATTCTGTTACTGTAATGCCCATTTCTCTCCTCAAATGTTTCTAGAAACATCTTGTTTAGCTGTAAAATGAGAACGTTTGCGACCCGGCAGCCATGTTGAGATCAGTTGAGGAAATACCAAGCATCGCCCACCAACTGGAGCACAGCCAATAGGAACGCTCGCTCTCTGAAATGACATGTGGTTGGCCAAAGTCTCCCATCACAGATTTTCTTTTTAAAGCCTGAAAACAGAGCCATGAGGAGGTGCAGAAGTCTAGTTTTCTCTCAGAACACTTGAATTACAATATGCTGAAACGTTATTATGGAATTTTTGCCCAATGATGCCAAAAATATTCTGCCTACTGCCACTTTAAGGTCACCGGCAGGACTGCTGACCTGTTTTCGAAGTGAAAAATAGTCACAAAATCAATCACATCTCCAGAATTCAGGAAATATTCTCCCTTTTCCCCCCATCACACAGCCTAAATAATGCCACCACTACCTCCCCACAGATTTCACATCCCTCTGTAACCCAGCCCCACAACTCTCTCAAGATTTTAAAAAAGACAAAGAAAAAACTAGGAGGAGAGGAGTGCTGGGATGTAAGATGTGACCCTGCAAAAAGGGAGATGAAACAGAGACAACATTCACTCAGTCAGACAGACAGCAGGACTATTCTGGGAGACATCACTGACAAGATCAAAAATAATTGCCAGAGGAAGACAGCAGAGATCCAACACTGGATGCAGAGACAGACAGCGACAGAGACAGGGGTTTACAATTTTCATAGTGCGTGCACTCGTGCATGAAATGTGTTTTTACAGTGGATGCAACCTCCTCCCTGCTTTCCATCCATCCACCCCCTCCTGCATGACTCCATCTCTCCTAAAAGCCCAGTGATTGTGTATGGGGCATTGTTACACACAACCCTAACCCAGGAGGAAGATCTCACCTTGCTCCAGGTCCCTCTGGTCGTACCATGGCTCCTCTTCCTCCGTGACAAACTCCTCCATCCTGCCTGCACGGAGCATCGATGCTGATCAACTTCTTCTTGTGATCTTGCTAATTCACGGACTGCTCAAGCGGAAGTGACAACAAACAGCAGCGGAGCAGCCTCCCAGAGTGTGTAACCCTTTGAGACAAAACGACTTAAAGACAGAAACCCGGCAGCGCACCTGCTCCTTGAGCCGTCTGCAGATCTGAACCAAACCTCATGATCCGACCGGTCACAGCTGACATGAAACAGCAGCAGTCAGAGTTAGTGCCACGGTATTTCTGCTGTGTTGGTCTCATCATCAGTCCATGATGAGCAGCTGGGCCCAGCAGACAGACGCAGGTTGTTCAGCTCAGTGCTGCTGCTGCTGCGTTCAAGTGCTGTCGGAAATGCTGAATAGCATGTGGGCACTTTAAAGCTGCAGTAGGCAGAATATTTTTGGCATCGTTGAGCAAAAATATTCCATAATAACCTTTCAGCATATTGTAATTCAAGTGTTCTGAGAGATTAACTAGACTTCTGCACCTCCTCATGGCTCTGTGTTTTTTAGGCTTTAGAACATCTAGCCTGTGACGGGAGACTTTGACCAATCACAGGTCATTTCAGAGAGAGAGAGAGAGAGCGTTCCTATTGGCTGTGCTCCGGCCATGTGAGCAGTGCTTGGTATTTCCTGAAGAGATCTCAACATGGCTGCCGGGTCACAAACTTTCTCATTTTACAGCTAAACCGTACACTACAAGATGATTCTGAAAATTATTTTTATAATTATAATTATAATTTTTATAAAACGGTCACTATATCCTGACAGTAGAGCATGAGACAGGTAATCTGAAAAAAATCATGTGCCTCTGTGTCCTCCGGTGTTCCTAATGGCATCTGCAAGATTTCACAGACTGGAGGAAAACAACCAATCAGAGCCGAGCTGGAGTCTGCCGTCTCTGAGCAGCTGTCAATCACTCACAAACTCCGATCAAATGGTCAAACTAGACAACGCTGATCAAATATGAATCAATATTCTGTTACTATAATGCCTATTTCTATCCTCAAATGTTCTCAGAATCATCTCGTAGTGTACTGTTTATCTGTAAAATGAGAAAGTTTGTGACCCGGCAGCCATGTTGAGATCAGTTGAGGAAATGCCAAGCACCGCCCACCAGCCGAAGCACAGCCAATAGGAACAGTCTCTCTCTGAAGTGACCTGTGATTAGACAAAGTCTCCCATCACAGATTTTTCTAAAACCTGAAAACAGAGCCATGAGGAGGTGCAGAAGTCTAGTTTTCTCTCAGAGCACTTGAATTACAATATGCTGAAAGGTTATTATGGATTTTTTGCCCAATGACGCCAAAATATTCTGCCTACTGCAGGTTTAACTCTTTATCCTGCTGCTGCAGCACTGCCTTTTACAAGTTGTTTTATTACTGCATTTGAATACCGGTTTGGTTTGACTCCATCATCACTGATTGGTGAGGCTAATTAAAGGTGCTCTATATGAGATTGGGAGCATTTTGATTGCCTCCGCACGGCTCCAAACATGACAAACAACAACAACAGTGCTGACAGTTGTTTACGTGTGGGGTAATCTCATAATATCGCGAACCGGAGGGTGGGTGCTACGCTTCCGCTGGAATACTACCTGAACCCAGATTTACTGTGCGGTTTGATTACACACATATGTTTAGAAATATGTTACATACAAGCACAAAACTGAAATCATGAAAGTCCTCAATATTAAATAATAACGGCAGATCCATTTTAATGCCCTTATCATGACAGTTAATATTGTGTTTAGACATTTTCAATTTAATCAGCACAATCCAATTGACACAAAGAAAGTCTGTGTCGGGTTAGTAATTCAGCAAGAAAGAGTAATATTTTTCTCACAAGTTAGGCTCTGAAGAGCTAATTTCACTTCTTTTGTCTGTCTTTTCAAATTTAGGATTTTGCGGGAAATAAAGTTGTATTCTTTTCTACTGTATTCTATGAGTTTCTTCATTATGAAGGCTTTAAGAATATGTTTAGCGGCATGTTTATTTCACGGCTCAACATGGGCTAATCTTCTGCACTCATTACATTTAATCTTCGAAGGTTTCTCTTTAATGAGACACCGGTGACACTACTGCCATGTTTTTCTCATTGAATTTAACAACCCTTCTTTGTCATTGTCTGGATGTAGGATAATTAAAGTCGTAAATTACGAGGGGCATGTGAAGGCAGCACCACTGGAGGTGACGTCACCGTGTATTTGACAGCAGTCCCTGGCACTGACATCTCCTTCTTCTTCTCTTCCTCCTCCCCATCCAGCCCTCCATTAAGTTTAATTGTCCAATTGAAGACATTAATTGTGTTGATGAATTAACACACATCAAGGCTCTCAGACTGAAGTTAGTCCTATTCAGCATAAACTTTATTGTAAACATTTAGGAGCAAAGAGTAGTACATACACAGTAGTACATAGACTACGGCTGTTCAAACTACACAGCCAGGCCTCTGTGTCCACCAGTGCTTCCAGTACTCTTTGGGTTGCCTCTGTGGAGACAGAAACTGTGCACTCTCACAGCTCTGATCGGCACCATAACTAAGGAACATTTCCCACGCTGGAAATCACGTTGCTAAAAAACAAAAAACAAAAAAATCTGCAAAAACTCTCCCTTTGCTAAGAGACATAACCGAAGATGTTAATCTTTAAATTAAGCATCACAGTATAAACAGTATCACATCATGACAGTTTCTATCATTGTTGTCCTTTTACTTAGTTCAGCAGCCAGAGACAAAATATGTAGCAGCAGTAAAAATATTTGTCAGGCTGTCACAACACAGAACCGTCTGGTTTATGTCAAATAAGTGTTCTTGTATGTTTTACCCCCATTTACTGTCAATCATTTCCACAACGTGTTTATAGCCATGCTAGTGGCACTACGGATGAAAATGTCTGCCCATCACTTTGGTCCAGACAGAAACATCTCAACAACTATTTGATAGATTACCATGTAATTTGGTTCATACTTACATGGTCCCCAGAGGATGAACCCTAATGACTATGATGACCCCTTAACTTTCCATCTAGCACCGTCAGGTCAAAGTTTTAATTTGGTTTGTGATCAAATATCTGCAAAACTAATGCCATTCCCATTAGCCTTCAGCTGTGCTTTGTGTTCAGTGCTAATTAACCAATGTTTTGTGAGCATTTAGCTCAAAGCACTGCTGTGGTACGGAACTGCTAGCACGGCTGTAGACACTTTATTATTCCAAGAGGCCTTTTGGTTTCCATTCATTTCAGCTCCGTATGTTTTAATGGAGATTTAAGTGCACATTGACTTGAAAAAAAGAAGAGTGCGGTACCACAAAAGTGCCATACTGTAGTGAAATGAATACACAATTTTCAGTTGAAAGCTGAAACAAATAAACAACACTCTTCATATACAGTATACACACTGTTTTACCTCTGCTCTCTCTCTGTAACAGCCCACATTATTGCTTAATTATTGACATAAGCTACTGCAGAAACCGGAAAGGAAGCAGAACTCGAGCAGCAAATCAACCATAAACCTGGTCAGCAGGCGTCTGTGGTGGAGCCTGAGTTCACTGGGGCGAGAGAAGCTTAGGCACTGACAAAAGAGGAAGGGTTTGACCCTAACAAAATGGCTACATTTCCACTTCCCATCATTCCTTGTTCTCTGTGGTTTTATAGCTGTTCGGCCTTTTGAGGTTCTTCCAGTCCGCCTCGCTCTCACAGCGCTTGACTCCTCGGAAGAACTTCTTGATGAGAGCTTTGGCTTCTGCTTTAACTGTGGAGACACACAGAGACAACCATCAGAGAGGAAGGAGTCCATCGCATGCAGCAGAGCACACGTTTAAATAATGTATCCCCTGCTTACCTTGGCCTTTCCCCCGACTCCTCCCCTCTGCGAGAAGGTGCGATAAGTAGCGGGCGAAGGACTTGAACAGCTCCTGCAGCCCAAGAAAACAACAGATGAGAATTTCATTTTCACGCTGCACACTTTTTCTGCAAACATGAAGCGATATTCGTCTTTCTCTCACCTTGGTGGCGAACTTTCCCTGAGTGTAAAAGGGGTCCAGGTAGCGGACCACGATATCAGCCGCTTCCTTCAGCGTCACAGGCTTGGGTGGCTCGTTGGAGGGCAGCAGGGCTCTCTCCTGCACGTTGGGGTTGAAGGTTACTCTTCTGTCTGCGGGGCGGCTGCGCTTCGCCGGAGGAGACGACCCTCTGGTGGCTTTTATGTCACCTGTCAACTGGACGCACACACACACACACACACACACACACACACACACACACACACACACACACACACACACACACACACACACACACACACACACACACACACACACACACACACACACACACACACACACACACACACACACACACACACGTATCAGTCACTGAGCGGGAGATACATTTTTAAGATTGGATAGGAAACTTACCCCTTCTGTTGCAGGTGTTTTAGCTTCTTCCTCTGGTTTGTGTTGTCTGTGTGAGAGATAAAAAAAAAATCATGTTAGAGGCTTTTCAATCAACTTTATCTTAAAATGGTGCATTTAGGGCGTCTGTCTTACTCTGCAGGGGACTTCATATGCTTTATAGATGCGTCTTGAAGCCGCTCCAGCTCCATCGCCTCTGTTTTATGGGTTTCCTCCTCTTCATCATCACCATCATCAGGTGTAACTATTTCTTCTTTTTTACTTTCTTCTTGGATCACGTCCCGAGTCTCCACAGGACTGATCTCTACATCCTCCATAGTGACAGGTGAGTGTTCCTGCTGGCTTTCTTGAGCGTCCACCACCATCGTGGCATGAGATAATGCGGCATCAAGTTCCTCCGGTGTCTCCGACTCTGCCTCCTCCTGGCTTTTCTCCGTTGATTCTTTCTTCGCGAAATACTGGGAAATGTTGCAGGAGCTCTTCGCCGCTTCCGCTAGCTTCTGCTGCTTCTTGCTCATGGCTTTGCCGGCCTTCGTCGGGCTGCTCAGGGAGGTGGCGACGACGTTTGCTCTGGCTCTGATGGACGATGTTACGGTTGAGGATGCTTCTCCGGGGCCTCCTGAGCTATCGTTGTAAAATCCGCCGCTCTCTGTCCCCTTGTTGGACACACTGTCCGACATGGAGGACTTCAGCAGTTCCTTAGCAGTCATGAAGGGGTTGGATGATCCCCTCAGGCCTGCTCCGACTCTCTTACGCTTCATCTGGAGGAAAAAGAAGACGTGTTTATATCTGAGAACTCTGCAGCCACAAGAAACCACAATAACTGCTTGTAAACTAGGTGAAGCAAAGCGGATCTTACGGAGTAGATCTCAGATGCAGATGTGAACCCCTGCAGCTCCTCAGAAAAGGAGGAAGAAGAAGAGGAGGAGGGTGCTTCCTCCTTGAGTTTTGACTCATCTTCTCTGGATTCGCTGCTGCCGTCAGTCTTGACACCTTCTCTCTTTTCTCCAGGTGCTGTTTTTTTCATCTCCGATACCTTTAAAGTAAGATATATGAGTCAGGAACGTATCCAACTGTACGCTACCAACGATGCTGTGACAGGCAGAGCAGTCAGTAGTCACCTTCTTTAGGACAGCGGCTTTGTACAAGTTGGAGGACTTGCTGCTCTTGAAGACCTCATACTCAAGATCCACCGCTGAAGACAGGATGTCACTGCAGGGAGACGACATGAAAGACAATGAAGAGCGACTGTGGGGAAAGAAAGTTGGAAAATTCACAATGTATATGAAAGATGTTTGAAGCATGTGTCTGCATAATTACCTGAATGCGTCTTCTGCCCCCTGGTGGCCATATAATGCTTCCTGCAAGAGGCACAGGCAGTGCTCTCTGGCCTGAAATAGAATATATACTGTGTAAGGTTCATTAAAATTAAATTGACAAGAAAGATCAAAGCTACATGTATTAATAATGAAAGAACCATATATATATATATATATATATATATATATATATATATATATATATATATTAAGCCAGTAGAAAGACACATCATTTGACAGAAATGTTTTCAGGACGGAAACTTTCTGCAATTCATCTACTGCAGTCTCATTCAAGTGCTGTATATACACCGTCTTTTTTTTTTACATCAGTAGTGTTGGTATTGCTCAGTAGAAACGTTGTTCCTCTACCGCCTGTCTTCACATCTCATGACACATGAGTCACTGGATTCCCGGAGACGTGTTAATGAGTGCAGCAGGAATGAGGAATGTGTGTGTGATGTTCAAGTACCTTTACAGTGAGTCTGGGGATCCTCTGACTGCTGGCCTCTTTGAGTGTGCAGTCAGCATCTACACAGTAGGATAGATACACCAGTTATATGACAGTGCAGATCAGCCTGGATATTCATTCATTGATGATTAATTCTTCGATTGATATTTACCTGGGGGAACAAAGTCTCCCCTCTGACGGTCAGTTCCCTAAAGAAACATGAGAACAGACAGATGTTAATTCAAACAAAGTAGCTTCCAACCAAACAATGCACATTGTACAGAGAGGTATGTATCTCTCTCCTTCATTTCCTGTCATCTGTCTACTGGCACTATCCAATAAAAGGCACAAAAATGCCCCAAAAATAGTCAAATAAGTAAATAAATAAATAATACACTTGTTTTTTGACACTTTGTCGGCTTAACAGTGGCTTTAAAAGTTAGTCACTTCCTCATCAAAAGAGAACAGCAGCTGTCGTCATCTTGAATTTGGTCAGTTACTAAAAAAAGTAGGCTGTTGGGTAAAATATTTATATATAAAGCTCAATCAAGTACTAATCTGAATCTAAGTTTCCTTAGAAATATGCTGCAAAGCAATTTCTTTTGGAAAAACAGAAACAAAGTAGTGCAACACAACATTTAAAAACTACCAAAGGGATCCTGTTATTTTATTTTGTCTCGTTATTTTATTTATTTGTATTTATTTGCTCTTTTTTGTGAAGTTATATTGTCATGTCATTATACTGTTGTGTTTGTTTTGTGTATTATTTTGCCTGTATTAAATAAATAAATAAAAAAGGGAAAAAAAGTATCATCCAAAGAATATTTTTAATCCACTTTGCAGAAAAATCTTAGCATGATCAATATGTTCCAAACAGTCATTGGCTTTAGCCATATTTCAAGTCTACATGGGATTAGCATTTAACTCACAAAATGCGTTTTTTGGTTGTAATAGTACTTTAACCCGGTAGACCAATTACATGAAGAGATATAAATGAAGTGCTGAATGGCGTGGGATCCTTTCCATCACCACACCTCCTAATCTCTTATTTGTTGTTTGTGTCGGTTTCTTTCTCCTACTTTACGTTCATGACATTCCTGCTTTTACTGATGTTGTGTTGTGAACTGGACAGGCAGCTCCACTCGGACCTGCTGGCAAATAGTTTTTCTTCAATGTTGCGCTGATTCCACTGAACATGTGGGAGCGATTTACCACAATCCTCACTTACGGGGGCCTCAACAGCCCCCGACTTCCTGCTGCCAACAGCTGGCAAACAGATGCAACCGAGACATAACACAAACACCGCAAGAAGTTGTTTTTCTAGTTATATAAATGATACATTTCTAAAAAAAAGAGTTTTTGTGTGCTGATTATAACGATTCACCTTCCGCATGTTCATCTGCTTCTTGAAGAGGTCTGAAAACTTCTTTTTCCTATGTAGGCTATCGTCTTCACCGCTACCGTCGCCCTCTTCGTCAAACCTGCAAGGTGTGATGTCAGTGTCAATCCACAAGTTCACCACTACTTTACATTACAAAAACAAATCCGAGTGGGACACTAAAGTTGTCCTGCCTTTCAAAGCCGTAGCCCTTCCTCCCTCCTGCATAAAGGCCCGGCGTGAAACCGAAGGGTCCGGTGGGCCCTTTGCTCTGAGCTTCAGTCTTGGTGCTGAGGACGGCCGCCCTCTCCAGCTGGGCTCGCACAATTTTGGGGTTACGGCAGAAGTCGCAGGCACCTGCACAGTTTGGCGTCTTGTCCCCAAAGAACTTGGAGATGGTGGCATGACGACAACTGGCGGGAAAGACAGGAGACACTGCTTGTTAAAAACGAAATACATATAAAGGCCAGTGATACATCAAGTTAGAATACATTCATACAGTCTGACGTTGGTTACATATCAGAGTCTGCATTTACAAGATCGAGCCTAATGATGTTTTTGAGCCACAGCAAACATCTCTCCATCATACACGGACCTTCTAATGCATCATTGATCTATTAGCTATTGTATAACCATCACACGCTACTGTGATCAATAGTTCTGTTCTTCTATAAGTCAAACAGGGCTGCCTGTCCCATGAAATAAAAGAATAGTTATCTGAAAATTACAAAGCTAATAGACACACAGTTATTAGCTTTAGTATTGACTTCATGTACTGATAACAAGAACACATTAGAGCAAATGAAATCCCACAACTTCAGGGTTTTTTTAGCTTTAGATGTGATCGTTGCGAAACATATTTTTAGAAAAAGGCCTCACACGTCAGTATCAGATCCAGTGTTATGTAACAGCTAATATTCACACAACACACACACATAGCGTCTGTTTTGGGAACAGCCTATTAGACGAGCCACTTTGACAACATACTAACAACCACGCTGGAAATGGAAACGCGGTTTCCCCTGGCCATGAAAGAGAGAGGAGCAGCTTCACTGAAGGAGGTGGGGGATAGGCAGAGAGGCACACAAAGACTCTGTGAAGCAACAGTCACTCCCAGGGAGGACTGCCAAAGAGAAAACAGCCTCAGAGGCAGACTAAACTAAAGTGAGACGCACAGTCAAAGCGGCAACAGCAGAAAACTGCTCTTAACCCCGAATAAGAAGAGAAGAGCAAGAAACCCGAGAACCTAAGAGGAGCAAGAAAGGGATTTGTTTTTTGTGTCATCTCACTTTTGCTTCACTCCACATGCAGAGCATCATCACCACCTAAGGAATTATCCCTCCTAACCTTAATCTCAACCTGACTGCTTATCTCTGTCTGCTAGTGACGCGCTGCACGTTTCAACAACAAACTAAGACTGACGAAGCAGGTAACTCCTTCAGGGGAGACATGTCATGCTCATCACTGTCTCCTCCTCATCAACTGGTCTGCTTACTTCTGTTTTGTTTTTTGCCAGTCAGTCTGGGCTGGGCCGAGCGTGTAAAAACAACACCTCTCACAGGTAAGTGTGTTTCACTGTGTGTGTGTGTGTGTGTGTGTCTGTGCAGTTAGAGAGGCAAAGCACCTGAGAAAAGTTGAGAAGAATGTGAAGAATGTGTTCAGAAATACAGACTTGTTAGGTGCAAAAACATAGATTGGGAAGTTAAACTAGCCCGCTTTAAAATGCATCAAAAAGCATGTTATCAGCAGGATGTCTAAGGCGTTTCTCACTATTTGAACACATGATAATAACACTCAAAGAGTTAGATAATGATAACAGAAAAGTCAGATTAAAAGGCAAAGTTCAATACATTTTTGTCTGCAGATTCAAATGATTTTAAGTATGAATTTTGATATTAAAAATGGATGCAAATAAGATCTAAATTTAACATCCACCAAGCACTGACTGTGCAGAAATGTCCTTTATCAGTCAGCTTCATCTGCCACACCTGCTTACTAACTAAGTAACTTTCTAAAGTGATAACAGCCTCTGGTTTGATATCTGCATGTTATTAAATTCTCAAGTTACATGTCAAAATGATCTTTCATGCAAATTCGGCTGCACTAAAATTGGCACAAAGTGGAGGCTCCATGGCACAGAATAGCGTGAAAACATTCATAAACACTCAGCTGCCAGTGTATTACTGTAAGTATACAGTATAACAGCCCTGCAGTACATCTTACCTTCATATAGGTTATAATATTCAGTTTGTGTTTAAATTGTTTTATTGAGGTGCTGATTGCTTTATGGTCATTTTGTTTACCAGCCCTTTGCTAGGAGGCAAACAAGTAAACTGACAGGTATTATTAGGACACAATGGAGACAATAAATTATACATGCAACACAGTACAGCAGCCCTAGTATGCTTGGGATCAAATAACATAAAGACCTTAAAGGAATATGTTTTGGCATTCTGGGAAATTCCTTTTTTTTGCAGTCAGTTAGCTTAGCATAGCAGTGCTAATGGCACAAATACTGGAAACAGCTAGCCTAACTCTGTCCAAAGGTAGCAAGACCTGCCTACCAGCATCTCTAAAGCTCACTAACTGAAATATTATATCTTGTTTGTTTAATCTGTACAAAAACAGAAGCGTAAAAACAGCAAATCGCCATTTTACAGTGGATTATATGAGGCACCAGTTGCCAGGCAACCGGCGGAGCCTCCAGGAAGTTTCTGGTCCTAGCCAAGAAATAGTCAGACACATAAACATTATAAAAATTGTTTTGCGGTTTTTAGTTGAACATACGAGATGTAATCTGTTAATCAGTGAGCTTTAGAGGTGATGGTAGTTGGATTTTGTTACTTTTGGACAGAGATGGGCTAGCCGATTACCCCCCCCGTTTACAGTCTTGTGTTAAGCTAATCTAAGATAGCCTGCCGCTGTCTCCAAGTAGCTAGCTACATATTGCACAGACAGTGGAATCATTCTTCTCATCAAACTCTCGACAAGAAAGCGTATTTCACCAAACAATTCCTTTAACAACGTAATGAACTATATTCTGTCATACGGTGTTTGTATGGTTTTGTTATTGTTGGTATTATGTTGTGTACATAATGCAATCCAATACAGCAAAACCAGCAAAGAGCTGAGCCCACAGACTGTCACACCCAGAGCTATTTCATTTACTTTAGAGCACAATAACACAAGTCAAGTAAATCACGACACACCTATTATTCACACATCAAAGTCTGTGCGCATGTGACAGGTGGCCCGGAGAGCTTTCTGTTCAACGGTTGAACACTTTCCTTTGTTATGTCATTTTACAGAAAGCCTGAGAGGGGTTAAAATCTATAAGTTATGGTGAACACCCTAAACCACCAGCACCACATGCTGTATCATTACCCTGATAAACGGTCGCACTCTCGGCTAGAAAAACCACATGCTTTACATCTCTGTGCACTCCTGGGTAGTAAAACTGTCCTCCTCCCATGTTCTCTTAAAAAGGGGAACCTACAGATTGAGAAACTGCTTAACAGCACTTTATCGTTTTCGTAAGGTAAACGCTGAAAGTTAGGTGCTTGTGTCAACACATCAGGCAATCGTACCTACTCAGGATGTCAGTATCCTGAACGCAGGCAAACAAATGAGACGCTGTGTAAACCAAACTCTAGCATGACCTTTTTCACTGTAAATGCCTCCACATCACCAGGATGGATGCCAAAGAGGAGACGCTGAGCATCCTGAACAGGATATGGCTCAAGCTGCACGGTTTGCCCAACGCCAACCCCGTAGAGTTGGGTGCTTTCTTTGTCATCTTAACCTTCATCTGTGAGTCTCTGCCCTCTATTTTTTACTCATTTCTGTATTCTTTCTTTTAAAAGTGAGCAGCTTGTCATGATGCCTTTTTTATTTGCTCTCCCGCAGTGGTGGTCCTGCTCATGACAGTGCTGACCTGCGCGTCCTGCTGCTGCTGCTGTCGCAAGTCAAAGATGAAGGGATCGAACATTTGAGCAAAAGTGCTCCACACAAGGAAAACCGGAAACAGGACATGATGTCGTTGAAACACAACAGGCTTTCTTTGCGGCTCTCTCATGCATAATAAATCCTAAAGACTGAATGAAGACTGAGAGTCATGGTCATATACTTAATAGACATTCGAGACGTTTCAGCGAGCGACGAAGCCTCATACAGGGTGTGTTCAATGGCAATAGAGGAGCCCAACCCTTAAACAACACAACACCTGACAAACACGGAGAAGGATGTCCTGACTGGCGGCCAAACACGCCTGCTAAACCTGCCAGGTTTTCAGGAGAATCTACATTCCTTGGAGCATCCCAGCACTTTAAATGGCAACAACAACACTTCTGACCTGAAGAAACCCCAAAGTGTCTTTAACATTGCATGCAAATACTTGGAATATGAGCTATGAAATAAGTAGAATACTTTTAAAAAAACTGCAGTAGGTTGCACAGTGAGTTATGAGGGGGATAGTCACATTGTTTTTTTATGTTTTTCTAAATCTTGCTATGTGTCATTCTTAAGGAATGAGAATTGACAGTCTTGGGTGACTTAGGGTGTGTTCACACTAAACCTGACAAAAAAAGTCAGGTCCATTTTCCCGGGTTGTGTGGTTCATTTGGGCTGGCATGAAAGCTGTCAATCAAACCCTGATGTGGATTAAACAACCGAACCGAGACCGTCTGAAAAGACGGGTCTCAGTACGCTTCCAAGCGGACTCTGGTGCGGTTTGTTTGTGGTGTGAAAGCAAACGATCTGACCGCAGATATGTGATTTTAGCATAATTTCAAAAACTACGCTACTAATAAATCCATCTGCTGATCGTGAAAACTGTTCAGAAAGCGATCTTATAATTGATCTGTATAAGGTCATGTATATAACCTATTTATGCAAATCATTTGGTAACCATGGTAACGCGTATGCATGTCAGCGTGGATATTTCCGCTGATTAAAGGAACAGTGTGTAACATGTCAGGGGATATAAGCAGGAATGGAATATAATATTCATAACTATGTTATATTAGTGTATAATCACCTGAAACTAAGAATTGTTGTGTTTTTTGTTAGCTTAGAATGAGTTCTTCATATCTATACAGTGAGCGGGTCCTCTTCACATAGTCCACCATCTTGCACCGCCATGTTTCTGCAGTAGCCCAGAACGGACAAACCAAAAATTGACTCTAGAGTGAGTCTTTCCTGTTCTTACCTCACCTGAAGGCCACCGTAGTTTTCCGACTCGCTTGTGAAACTGCTGTAACGTGAGCCGCAGAGTGTAAAACCGTGGTACCGCCAGATGCCATCTGACTGCCGTTTCTCCTAAAGTAGTGTTATTATAGTAAGGATGGCCTCTGAGCGAGGTGAATGGCTTTAATACGGTTTTGTACTCTGAGGCTCAGGTTACCGCAGTCTTGAGAGGGAAGAGTGAGCGAAGGGGTACTCAGTTGGTTGCAATCTGCAACCACACTTCTAGATATTAAATCTTACACAATGTACCTTTAATAGGTCAAAAGCTGTTAAAACTGCTGTGCTTGTGTCTGACTCCATGTACTTTATGAGTTCATTAAGTCCATTAAAAAGTGTGTGACAGCGAATCAACAGTAATAAGCCTCGAATCATGTAACTGTACGAGACGCCTCCTTTCCGTCCCGTCTCTATCTGTTAGTCATTATTCATAACATGCGGTTGATTTGCAGTTTAATAATGTGCAAAAATGATATACTAATGATGCTTATAATCAGTTATTTCTTCGTGAGCTCTTTGTGACACCAAAGAACATAAATATACACATCAGAAGCATTAAAGTGCTGCATAAACGTCTGTCAGTCATTGATGATGCAAGATGACAATCGCCAAAACCGTCCAATCCACGAGTTACCTGTCAATCTGTAGAACTTCATGTTTACTCCTCTGGTTCGTTTGTAAAAAGTCAGTGTGAACAGCAACCGGACCAGAACTAAAAGGCAACAATTTATCATTATTTCCCCTTGGTCCGGACCAAATGAACCCAACTACAGGTGTGAAAGCACCCTTAGGCTACGTTCACACTGCAAGCCTTAGTGCTCAATTCAGATTTATTGCTCAGATCAGATTTTTTTGTTTGGCTGTTCACATTATTTTTTAAATGTGGCCAATATCAGATTCCAGTGTGAACTGGTCACGGTCCTAAAGTGACCTGCATGCACAAAACAACAGTTACAAAGCTGCCACACGCAGCACCACGCTGTCGTACGGAAGTAAACATGGAGGCCACTGAAGTCAGCATCTACGGTTTCATTTATAAGTTGATGTGTAGTGGAATAATAATACTATACTATATCATAATAATAAATACTTATTACACATATACACCTCATGGTCCCTCCACTGACTACCTCCATCGCAGCTGTCTTCCATGTTTGTATTCACCAAGTGACACCCGCCAGGGCAGAACTGTGACGAATGTCGACGTAAAAGTTACATGAATTCTGATAAGACTGTTCAGACTGAGGTTGCACTGCAGAAAATCTGCATCTGATTTAGGACCACATGTGAAAGTGGCCCAAATCAGAATTGAAAAGATTCAATGTGATTTGTTCACCCAGCCGAAAAAACAGATCTGAGTCACATGTGCACAAAAAACATGTGACTTGGGCCACTTTTGCCTGCAGTGTGAACGTAGCCTTCGAGTTAGGTAAGACCCTCATAAGGCAGGAGCTGTTTTCAAAGTGTTCCTTGATATACTTCACAACAAAGCATAAAACAGATCAAGTCTGCCCTCTGCTGTACACAAACTGAAATGGCCTATGGTTTCATCTTGAAAAGCACAGCATGCATGTAATGACAGTTCTGTTTTAATGTATTAAACTGCATGTTATATTATGTGCAAAGGGTGGAGACATTATGTAATCATGTGATGCTTTGACTACACTTTTGTACGCAATAAACAAAAAGTGACTTGTATGCAAGTGAATGCTTTACTCACGCTTCTTGTGCACAGTAGGACACCATGGCATCAAAGTCTTTAATGGCTGCTTTGTCGGTGTCCTTTGCGCCGCGTTTTCCCTGTAGATAAAGTTCACAAAATGTTCACAAACCTGAGTTTCATATGCGCTCTTTACATTTTGAGTTCTCTGTTATTGTGCTGACCTGTTTGCGGGTGACCTCCTTGTTGATGAGGAAGGTAAGTTGGTCCTTATCTTTCGGGGAGTAGTATATGCGACAGGAGGAGGGCAGTCCGTCTCTCCCAGCTCGCCCAGACTCTTGGTAGTAGCTGGCGATGGACTTAGCGAGGTTCCAGTGAGCTACAAACCTGAAGGATTAATGAAAAGATCAGCACATGCAAACTTAAACTCTGTAGCCAATAAAAAAAAATATACATCAAATCCTTGTTGCCTTACCTGACATTGGCCTTGTCTACTCCCATACCAAAGCTGATAGTGGCTACAATAACCAGCACCGTCCCCTCCATCCACTCATTCTGGGCCTCTGTGCGATCTCCTGACTTCAGACCTGCAGTATAAAAGTAGAGATATGAGCCCACATCTTGTGTTCCCCAATCCTAACCCTACATGGAGGAAAAAAAGTCTAACCTGCGTGATACGGTTTGGACAAGATTCCAAGCTTGGTCAGCTGGTGAGCCACCGTTTCACAGCCTTCCCTGGTCCGACAGTACACAATCCCACAACCCTGTAGTTCATAAATATTACATACAGTGGGTTAAAGAAGTCAAGGCTCTTATTGTCATGTTCAAGGGAAAATATATCAGCTGGCTTATCACAGTTTAATTGAAATCAGCCTACATGACAGGTGTGATGCAAACAAGAATTGTATGCTACATTAAAGGAAAAAAAAAGAAATTGAGGGTGGTGCTGATATTGATATTTGAGTGATTTGAACGATATATCGGCACACGTTACAGACACAAACATTTCTATAAGGGTCCTTTCAGCTTAAATACATATTTGACGTTTCTGTACTGCTATCTTTTGTTGCTTATCAACCGGCATATAGGCTAATATTGGTCGATATTTGGGCTCAGCAAACTGATCAGGCTCCGCTCTGAACACAATTATCTAAAATAAACTGCAGCATGAATTTGAGGGAAAACCAAGGACTCAAAACTGCCATGATGTAAGACGTGACACCAGTCAAAATTACACATCATAGAGAGCCCCAGTTTTGACTTCAGAATTCATGTTTACATTAGGGCTGGACAATTTGGAAAAAATATCTAAACACGATTATTTTGACTGATATTACAAAGGCGATGGGATTTGTGATATTAGAATATTATTATTATATATTATTACATCATTATTCTCATTTTCATTGAAAAACATTTTAAAATGATTATGGTGTGATTTTTGTGGGGATCTGTAGAATATGATGTGTCGGCCAGGACTTCTCTGCAGCACCACTATATTTAATTTAAAATGGTACTTTAACACTTCTGTCAGCTTTAACAAATACTGCACCTCCTGCGATTTGAAAATTGTAGTAGGTCATATTGAGATTTCGATAAGATTTTGATTAACTGCTCAGTCCTTGTGTTAATCCATCATATTAAAACTGTTCCTATTTCAAAGCAAACATTTGAAGAAACGCAAAATTGCACCCAATATTATCATCGGATTTCAACTAATCAGAGATATATTGTATTGGCATATACACAGATCAGCCATAACATTAGGTCAGCATGGGCACCCTGACTGGTCTGCAGCTACGCAGCCTCATACTGTACACAACAAACTGCGATGCACTGTGTGTTCTGACACCTTTCTATCGGAACCAGCATTAACTTTTTCAGCAATTTGAGCTCCAGTAGCTCTTCTATTGGATCAGACAACACGGGCCAGCCTTCGCTCCCCACGTGCATCATTGAGCCTCGGGTCTGACCCTGAAGCCGGTTCACTGGTTCACGCTTGCCCATTTTTTCTGCTTCCAACACAAAGTTCAAAGTTCAAAATGTTCACTTGCTGTCTAATATATCCCCCCCACTGCCAGGTGCCATTGTAATGAGATAATCAATGTTATTCACTTCACCTCTCAGTGGTCTGAATGTCATGGAGGTTTAAACTGTGATTTGTCGGTCCATAGTATGTTCGGCTGATATTCCAGTAGTGCTAACCCGAGACTAACCTTCTATTTCTGTTGTGACGTTGAAGAGTAGCTTTGCTAAAGCAACACGCCTGTTAATTCCAGCTTGTTATAAGCGTTATTGTGCACTTGTGCAAACCTGGTTTAAATCTGCAGACATTTTGATGACCAGTGATTTATTCTATTTTTATTGAACTGCTGTTCAGAGGTATTTTAGTCTCAATCTTCCCTTTCAATTGTCAGTCTGGTTGTTTGGTAGCACAGCATTTTGTTCTCTGTGTACAAAACAAACCTTTCATGCAAAATAAGATCTATTTGTAAGGAGGACCTTCTACAATCTAAAAGCATGAAAGACCATTCAAAAATACAGCGTAGCCCTCTCAGATATCTGACTGGACCCAAATATGTTTTTGTGGCAGGTGATGCCAAACTTTTGAACAGTGGTGTAAAAAATAGATGTATAAGGACTTGCAGCTGCTGATCTATCATTCAGAGAAACGGAGCAGTTCCACACAAACACTCCCAACCTGTCCGCTGTCCTTTGCCAGAGCCTTCTGAATAAAGTCGTAGAGGTGGACGTAGGGGTTTGGCAGCAGCTCCCTGAAGATCACATCATAGTACAAGTTATTGCGGAAGACAGGTAAAACAAAAGACAGTGGCGAGTGCATCCTCAGAGACTGAACAATGTCCTCTTGTACAGTCTTGGGCGCTGTCGCCGTCAGGGCCAGACAGGGAACCCCCGGCAAGCGACCACGCAGCCCTCCCAGTTTGAGGTAGTCTGGCCTAAAATCGTGTCCCCACTGGGAGACGCAGTGAGCCTCATCCACAGCCAGGTAAGACAGCAGGCCGCGGGAGCACAGGTCCGTCAGGCAGGGCTGGAACGTGGGAGAGGCCACCATCTCCGGGGTGATGTAGAGCAGCTTCAGCTTGGGGCTGCTGCTGCCCAAGTCAGCCAGGATCAGACTGCGTTCGCCTGCTGGGAGCTTGGAGTTGATGGAGCAGGCAGGGATGTCCAGACTCCTCAGGCGGTCCACTTGGTCCTGGGGAGAGAAACACACAGGGAGGGATTAAACACATAATTGAGACTACACAGTGCATTGGAGCAGCCCAATCAGAGACAGAGACTGACCTGAATGAGAGCGATTAGCGGGGATATAACCAGAGTAATACCCTCAGCCAGCACTGCAGGCAGCTGGTAGCAGAGGGACTTTCCTGCTCCAGTGGGCATGCACACAAACACATCTCTGTCACCTGCAGGGAGACAACAGCAGACACCACCGTGACACACATTAATCTCTCTCTCTGACAACCCTACATACATGAGATACCTGTCAAACTGAACCTCAGTAAACAAACTAACCTCACATCAACACAAACAGTGAAGTTGCTGTTGCTAGGAGCTAGCTGCTAGTCTGCTAACTAGCACAGAGATATAAACTTGTTACTATTTTGCTGACTTACCTCTGACGACTGCTTTAACAACATCCTCCTGCAGCTTAGACCGAAAGTTGTCAAACCCAAAGTGGGTTTTTAAAGCCTGTTTTAGAGTTGTTGTCATGGTTTCTCTCTCTCTGTAAAGAAGAACTCCTATAACTAAACCACTAAAGCTCTCTGGTGTCGTCGCACACTGGTGACGTCACACATCATATTCGCGGAAAAAACTACAAGGGAAAATATATATATTTTTTAATATTCGTATAGTGATTCTTTATTTTTATTTTATTTATTTTTTTATATTTGTATCATTATTATTATGGTGGAAATAGTTGCCGCCTGTTATTTGTATTTATTGCAAGGTTTTGTGTTGGAGCTCTCTGATTGGTCGAGCTGCTACACGCCTTTAAAACAGCTGCTGGCCACATGCAGGACAGGTGATGGCCAAACGTATATGGACACACCTGTGTACTCAGATCCTGAACTGAAGTAAAAGTAGTAATACCACAGTGTAGAAATACTCTGTTAAAGGTAAAAGTCCTGCAAAAGACTTAGAATGAATATATACTTTTAGTAAGTAAGTAACTAAGTAAGTAAAGCATTATTTATATAGCGCCTTTTAAAACACACTGTTACAAAGTGCTTCACACACAAATGAAACATCAAACAATGATGAAAAAGAAGCATACAATTGAAATACTCAAGTAAAGTACAATTACCTCAAAATTGTACTATACAGTACTTGAGTAAATGTACTTTGTTACTTTCCACCACTGGGGATATGCAACATATAAACGCATAACTAATAAGGAAGTCTTAAAACCATTGAAACAGGTTGTCAAGATAGTGGAATAGAGTTCCTTCTCATGTGTTTGTTTCAGTGGTACATTGTTCTGGGCAAAATTCAATTAATTTAGCACAAACTAGCTAACACAATAAGACTGGAGTTCTGTGGCCTCAGGGCAGTGTCAGTGTGTGATTGGTAATCCAGCCTTGTCTAGTATTATATATTCAATTCATTAAGTCAAAATCTTTTTTAAATTTCTCATCATGTAAAAGGTTTTCCTCACTATTTTACAGTGACACATTATATAAATTATGTATCTGTGTTTCAGCGTCTAATTGCAGCTATACATGATTATCAAACTGAAATATTGTGGTTGTCTTGTGAATGATTACGCTTTCCACCCTAATTTCAATTTGGATCGAAAATGAAGATCTCTGCATTTGCAGCATGCTTGGATAAGCCACTGGCGGGTACAAGTAAAAAGGGGTGGTGAAAATGTTTTTGTCAATCTTGCATTCGATGGTCGCTCATTTCGATCGATTTTCGATTTAGTGTGGACTAGCTGGAAAGGTGCCAGTTCTCCTCCTGGGCACTGCCGAGGTGCTCTTGATCAAGTCACCTGACCCCTGCAGTAGCTGCCCACTGCTCTTAATATGAGGATGGGTTAAATGCAGAGACAGAATTTCACTGTGTGCTGTGCTGTGTACAATACAATGTGTAACAACAAAATCTGATTTACATTTACATAAGAGTTCATAAGATCAGTTACTGGGTCTACGTAGGCTCAGGTGTAGTTTTCTTTATTCCCCCATCTTACCACCATGATCTGCAGGTAAGTGGCTTCTTTAAGTGTGCTCAAAATATATAGTGGTAAGGATGTGAAATAACCACAACAGAGACAGATCAGATACTGTGATCTATCAGGGACTGAATTTGACCACATACCACAAGCTTCCGGTCAGACTTCTCTTTTTTTTAAATATTCATCTATTTTTTTACTGTGCTCTGTTCCTGTTTTTTTTTATAGATAACTTATGATGTAATGTCTAATGTAGTAATAAACAGACCAAAAAGTAAGACATGGATTCGGTTTATTTATCATTCACAGCAATGCATTCTTACTGCAGGGTTAATATTGCACAATTCATTACATTAATACTATAGGTTTCCTTTCAAATATATGAAAATACATTATGTATGGGTAGCACTGTAACTCTATAGTGAGGAAAGTGGTTGCAACAATCACATTAAAGCAGCAGCAGCATAGAGTGGTCACAAAGTGCAGCTATTCAATAGCACAATGATGGTCTTTTACATCAGGATCTCTGATTCCTCCCAGTGATTATTACATAACCATTTGTTATACTTTATTACGATATCTACTGGCTTTTAAAGGAAGAGGTGTCAGGAGGAGACTCAACCCCAGAGGCAGGGCGCGGGGCAAAGACACTGGGTCTTAGCATCTGGAGACTTGATCACCAGATCCTTGATGATCTCCACTGTACCAAACAAGGGGAACAGCTTCTCGTCGAAGCTCTCATTGTAGGTGTAAATATGGAAGTGTTTGTCCACGTCGTAGAAGGACAGCTGGCCGATGTCGTAGTCGAGGTAGATGCCCACCTTGCGGGGGATGAGGTCGGGCGGCAGGGCGGTGAAGGGCACCGTCAGTGCCTTCAGCTCGGTGCCCCTCTCCAGCCGCAGGCTCAGGTATCCCGTATCTGTGTTCAGGGACTTGAAGCCTTTCCTCAGGGCCGACTCTTTGGCCACGCCCAGCCTCCAGTCCCGCTCGCCCACTTCCACCTCCCAGTAGTGGCGGCCGGAGCCGAAGCCCTCCATCCCGACGGCGCACCACCAGCCATCGAAGCGTTGGTGGTAGTTGGGAACTTCCTTCCTCTCGAAGCCACAGCGCATTTTCTTCTCGTCGGTGATGAGCAGGTCAGGGTTGGCTGTGTCCAGATCCAGAGTCACCTCCACTAGAGAGGAAAGTAACACGGTTTAAATCACCAGGCTGGTTCGGTAAAGATCATACTGACTGATAATAATTTGATTAAATGAATGCTGTACCTCCCGCATCTGAGATCCAATCCCACACTGCAAAAAACAGAGGGCTTTAGTAATAAGAGAGGTTTGTCTAACAGTGTAAATGCAACAACATAATGATTTTACAGAATCAGAGCTGTGTTGTCACTAGATATAGGCTGTAAAACCAGCGACCAAACAGTGTATACTATGATGATGTCAATGTTGAGGTAAAAGAGAGGTTTCTTTCATCAATTTTTAATTGATGCAACATTTTCACCCGAGCAGGCAAATATTCATATGAACAAAAAATTTGATGATATCCCCAAACTATTTACAAAAGTATGCAGAGATTTAAAAAGAAAAAAAAAAAAGTCCTAAAGAAAGCACTGCAGCCCGTTTGTGATCCATGCCCATACAAGACATGTATAATCTCTAAATTATTTTTCTCTATTTTGAAAATGAAGTATTGCAAAAAATAAATAAACACATATCATATGTCCTTTATCAATAAGCTACAGTCCTCTCTTCGGGTCATTATGTGATTTTTCTGTGCATAGTAAATAGATAAGGGTGTTATTTTGAAGGCAGATGCTATTAGCACCCAGGTGTCATTAGCCAACAATGCTATTTGCACCCAACCCGGGCACACATTAGATACTGTATGTGTTTATGTACTGTCTGTATGTATATTTTTCTTAAACCTAACCATGTAGTTTTGGAGCCTAAACCTAACCAAACTGTGACTGAAAACTGAAAATAACAACTTAAAAAGCAGAAAATAATAAGTAAAAAATAAAAAAATAGGCTTCTCACAGGACTCAAATGTCAGTCTCTGGGGTGATATTTTAACCTGTTCATCCACCACAACCTACTCCTTACATGTACTTTGTCGGTCTTTATATTACTACTACTATTACCGGTTATAAATAGCCGAATAGCTGCCGTTTGTCAACTCTCACCCGGGTGCAAATAGACACTCCATATTTTTTGTATCACATGATCTTTTAATTGCAGGTGGAGCTGTCATTTCTTTTTTTCCTGCCTGTTTTTTGCTTTAATAGATGTTTGCCAGACGAAGATCTTGTAGATCAAACTGATGCATCAATCAAAATTTTGGAAGATTGGAAACTTCAACCTCTCCTTTTCCTTTCTTTGCTGTTTTCCTGCACCTGTACCCCACTGGAGTTGCATGTGCACGCTATCCACCTTCTTTGCTTCAAACCCAATAATGAGCCTTGTGGATAATCATATATTTTCATGTTGCAAAACTATAATTAAATCTATTTTTGCCAAAGCAATGATGGTCTATATACAATGAGCAGCTGATTAACACACTACGCAATCAACATGTAACTTGAATGGTATTAAATGCATGCTGATTTACACTATAATCACTCACCTGGCTGAGGAATGTAGGACATAGCACCTGGATGGAGACAGTAAGTGGCTCATCAGGACGTGAAAGTCTCCAGATTTATAACAAAATTCAACTTGATTCAGTTTTGATTTACAAACCAATCTTCTGAGTCCTCTGCTTCCACATGAGCCACTGCTGCGGAATGGTGTCCTGCAAGAACACACCAAAAAAGGTTTGTATTACACAATAAAGACAAGGAGTTAAGCAGACTCTGTGAACTGCTACATGGGCTTCTACCTTATCTGGGCGCTGCACCATTAAAGTCCAAAACACCAGCTCCATAGCAGTGAGCAGATTGGGCGTGCGGCCCCAACGCCAGGCTGACTGCAGGTCCTCCAGAACCTTTGCCACAGGTTCCCCAGGCCACACGCTTTGCTGCAAGATGAATAAAATGTTTCTATTGAGTAAACAGAGTCAGGTGAGCGGGGAAATGTTAACGTTGTATTTGAACTTCCCACCTCAGGCTGAGCTCTCAGGTCCTTGATCCAGCTGATGATCACAGATTTGGCCTGCATCAGGTCCTGCTCATTAAGCATATGAGGCTGTTTGACCTCGTTCATCTCGGGCCAGCCATCTGTCTGCATCGGCCTCTTCTGCACACAGACATATGCATAGAATACCTTTAGTGGTAAAACCTGTCTATACCTTCAATAAGCCATATTCTGTCGCTATGCTATCCCTCTGGAAATGGATGATTTTCTCAGATAAGCACCTTGCTCTCTAACATGGAGGCCCACTGTAGGATGAAGACCCTGCAGAGAGATGTTGGCCAGGTGTCATCAAGGTTCCAGATGTGCTCCAGGACTGATGACCTCTGTAGAGGAAAAACAGAGAGACGAGAGAGGTAAACGTGGGGCTGGTGATAGACAGAGAGGTAAAGACAACCCTCACGATCTACTGGTCCATCATTTGTGATCATAAAGACAACGCACAGCTCAATACACAGAGAGTCAGAGTTTAAAGGTGCAGTGTGTAGGATTTGGCGACATCTAGCGGTGTGGTTGCAGATTGCAACCAACTGAGTACCCCTCCGCTCACTCCTCCCTTTCTAAGACTGCGGTAACGTGAGCTGCCGAGTTCAAAACTGAGGTAACGCCGTTCGCCTCGCTCAGAGGCCATCCTTACCGTAATAACATTAACTAAGGAGCAACAGAAGTCAGACGGCGGCTGACGGTACCACGATTTAGCACTCTGCGGCTCACGTTACCGTAGTTTCACAAACGTGTCCGAGAACTACGGTGGCCTTCAGGTAATGTGAAAACGTGAAAGGCCCTCTCTTGAGCCAGTGTTTGGTTTGTCTGTTCTGGGTTGTGTCTAGAAGGTAACCTGCAAATTACAAAATCTGATCTGAGATCTGCAAAAACTCTCACGAGATGACCTATCCTAACCTTAACTACTCAAGATCAATGCCTAACCTTAACCATCTCGCCAGAGTTTCCCCAACTTGCGGGTTCCCTTCTGGACACTACCTCTGTTCTGGGCTACTGTAGAAACATGGCGGAGCAACATGGCGGACTCCGTGAAGAGGACCTGCTCCCTATGTAGACATGAATGGCTCATTCTAAGCGAACGAAAAACACAATGATTCTCAGTTTCAGGTGATTACACACTAATGAAAACAGTTATGAATATTATTTTCCATTTCAGCTAATAGATCCCCCAAAATGTTACACAATGTTCCTTTAAAATATTTTTTTTTTTACAAGTCTGACAAAATCCATTTCTGGTTTCATGAGTGAATTGTTACCTGGCACACTCGGCTTAGATCTCTAGCCAGATCCACAACAAACAGCTGATCCTCATCCAGAGGCTCCCTCTTCTCATTCTTCGCTCTCTTGCGTGATTCCTGCGAAAACATATAAAAATTAAAGGATTTTCTGTGGGAAAGTGTTTGGAGAAGGAAGAGCAAAAAAAAACAAAACACTTGGAGGACATTAGTGCTGCTTTATAAGAGCCTTAGAGAGATCAAATTAGAAAGGAGGGGGTCAGTCTGCCTGATCAAAATGCACATCGTGGCTCTATTCCTGTCAGCAGAACAGAAAGACACCCCTCCCTCCCAGACTCCTTCAGCAGCTCTCTCTTGTTGAATTAAACCAGGAGAAATGCATGCAGTCACATGGTACTAAAAAGAAGCAGTCATGTCAACTGTCTGCTTAAGTATCAAGGTGACCCAAAAAAACAGGTTTGCACATTAAACACACAATGTTTTGGGCTTGTTTTCGTGTATTACCTTTATCTTGGCCGTAAAGTTCTTGGCCGGCTCCACCATGAAGTGAAAACACTGCATCATCTTGGCGGGTCTGGAAGAAGAGTCCTACAAGGAATAAACACAAAGACATGTTAGTTTATACAATTATTCACCAGCAAAACTCCACTATTTGTTCCCGTTGCACACTTTGACACAGGACATTACAAGTTACATGGTTATATCTAAGATTAGCAACGGTGGAATGTAACTAAGTACATTTACTCAAGTGCAGCACTTACATCTAATTTTGACATATTTATTTGAGTATTTCTATTTTATGATACTTTATGTTTCTACTCCACTACTACATTTCAGAGGGAAATATTGTACTTTTGACTTCACTACATGTATTTGACACTTATAGTTACTTGTTACTTTTTACATTAAAACAACATATGATATTTGGTGCATTACTATAACACTAATCTACCCAGTAAAATTGGTTCCACATTGATGAACTACAACATTAAAATGCTCTTACGTGCATTTGTTGGTGACAAAAACCAAATAATATAATATTCCATAATAATATAACAGTTTGAAAGTAGCTATTCTGCATGTGAGTACTTTTGATACTTTAACTACATTTTGCTGACAATACATATGTACTTAAGAACATTGTTTAATGCAGGACTTTTATTTGTAATGGTAAAACTATGGTATTTAAGTAAAATATCTGAGTTCTTCCTCCACCACTGTAGATTAATGTGGTACTTTCTTCTTTCAAATATTTTCATTGAGTTAAGTATTATACATACAGCACACCAGTGTGTCAATGCTCATTTTCATTTGCACATTTAGACATGATAGACAGATAGGGAACAGTTATATAAAAAGACACAGGATTGCATTTGGAGAACAATATCAAACCAAAATAATAAACCAGAGGAAAAGGAAAATATTCAAAGTAAAGGAAATACTCTGGTACTTTCTTTTCATCATGTGTTGAAGTGAAACATCACAATTAAATGAGGTCACTGTTGTTTCATAATTGACCAACCATTTCAGGGTCAAATCTTGACCTTGAAGCCCAAACGCATTATTAGTTTTGGTCTGTGAGCCGTGACATCGTCTCATGATCAGCCCACTGGTTTTCAGTCAGCCAGTAAACTGGAACACTGCTAATGTTTATCTCCAAAACAGCGTCAGTATGTCATGTAAATCATTAAACATGTGATAGAAAGTTCATGTGGCCATTCCGAAAACACAACAACCAGAGTGTGATCACAACAGCTTATTAAAAGTGAGGGATATCACGTGCTTGGCTTTAGCAGCTATTATTAAACATGTATAAAGTCACATTATCTCTAGTGAGACATGAGGACAGGGTCCAACCGGAAGTCTTTCTGGAGGTCATATCGGAGGTCAGAATACATATATAAGTGATAATTAACTGCAATCAAAGCAGGCAGTCTGAAACGTGACTGGCCCTGTACTCTGTCCTTGGTTAGTCTCTCTCTATTCTGTCCTCCTCACTCTGCAGAGAAATGCACCAGTTCAGTCTGTGTGTCTGATTGGCACTGAAGCAAACTGGGATGACCAGTTTAAACCCAGACTGAGGATGATGTGGGTGAATAAACTGGCATAAATAAAGCTATACTTGCACTTCACTTCTCTCATTTACTTCTAAGGAACTAGATTTATCTATCATACATAGAGAGGCCTGGATTGCCTATGAATGAAGTTATGCAGGTTAATTATTTAAAAGAAAAATGGATGTTTGCAGCACCTCAGCTCAGTCAAGCTCCACAAAGCTGCAGCACTCTGGTATCTGCAGATACAGTACCTACCTATGTGATTCATATGATGTATGCAGTAATGATGATTCATACTAAACCAAAAGGCGAAAATATTGCACTAAATTTCAGTTTTGCCTAAATAAGTGGAAGATATTGGAATTGAAAAAGGAAATGCTCGGTCAGAAAAGGGTTATGAAATGTCGTGGGAAAACATGACCATGCAGTTTTTGCAGCGTGAGAGCGACCCAGTTCGAGGCCAGCTGATGGCTGCATGCGCATCAAGTAAACACTCACCTGCCGCGTGACTTTGCGGCAAATCTGGATTATAGCTGCAGTCAGACTCCTTATGCACGATGGAAAATGATTTATCTGAAGCTCTGCATGCAACAGAATGACATATTTTATACATTTATGCAATAGTAGCCTGATGTCATATAACTGCAGTGCGTCCTGCACAACAACACCAATAACACACCTTTGAGGATAACGCGCACGTGACGCACGAGCCTACCTGTGGTCTCCTCAGGTGTTTTTAGTAAAGAAGTTTCTTCTTCTTCTTCTCTTGTCTTTAAAACGAGCAGTCGTCCAAGTCTGGAGGAAGTGTTCGGACTGTGTGCTGCAGTGTGTCTGACCTTGTTTACATGCCACACTGACGGTCGGCTGCTCGGGCAGGTTCGGGTTT
The DNA here is from genome assembly GCA_916701655.1 of Sebastiscus albofasciatus. NCBI lineage: Eukaryota > Metazoa > Chordata > Actinopteri > Perciformes > Sebastidae > Sebastiscus > Sebastiscus albofasciatus. The sequence continues at coordinate 120,597 of CAKAOI010046876.1, forward strand.
CTTCGTCAGTGACGTAAGAGGTTCTCCGGCGGTGGACGAAGCGCGCCGCCATCTTTGTAAGGTCATTATGACGCTGTCACTGACGCAGGTTGACGTTTCTGGTCTAACTGTGATTTCTGGATGTAAATATACCGTCCCTTGTATACTGATTTAGTATTTTGCACTTTTGTTAGGCTAATAATGAAAATAAAAAAATTCTGTCTGTAAACATAGATTATTTAACAGAAGAGGAAAGTAAGTACATTTACTCTAGTACTGCAATTTAATAATAAATGCAATTAAAATAAATACAAAATATATGCAAAAAATAAATAACTTTAAAATTTAATATAAATAAATATATAAATATATAAAGGTAACATCAAATAGAAGAGTAGATAGATAGGGGAATTAAAACAAAGGTAAATAAATAAAGAAGAAAATTGAAACAGAAATATAAATTGATGTCACATTAGCATATACCAATTAATTAATGCCTACATTTATTTTTAATATTATTTTTGGTACATTTAATGGCATATTTATGTATTTACTTATCGAGTCATTTATGTATTTATTTTTTATTTTGTTATGTTTACTTGAGTTATTCCACTTTCTGCTACTTTATTCTTTTACTACACTATACATATTGTACTTTCTTCCCCGCTACATTCATTTAGTTATAGTTACTCTGTATATTTTATACAAAACATATCACTTTATGAAAAATAATGCATGGTGACAGATTGACAGCATATAAAGTTGTTAAATGCTTCTTACATGTTTATACATCAGTAATAATAATCCTATAATATATAATAATAATAATAATAATAATAATAATATAACACAGTGGCCATTCTGCTGCACAACAAATAATGTAGCTTTTGATACAGTAAGTGTTTTGTTGATAATACTCCTATAAGTATTTTTTTCAATGCAGGACTTTTGCTTGTAATGGAGATTTTTTACAATGTTGTATTTCTACTTTAATTACGTAAAGGATCTGAATACTACCAATAATACCAGTGAGACTTGTGCTAATGATGGTATTTTAAATTTGAGCAAGACACGTGATTATAGTGATATTGACTTAGATTGCTGCCCCCCTCTGGCTTAATAATCATAGAGTTGATATGTGAAATATCAATAACACAGAGAATATTGTAGGACTGCTGCTTATTTCTAATTAAAAAGTTTAAAGGCTCTTAAAGCATGTGAGTGACATAGTCAAAAGAATTAAGATTTTGACTCAAGATAAAGAAACATTTGACCAGGGATGAAATGGACATTACAGTTTGAGGGCTGACATGAGACTCGTGTTTAATTAGTGTGACTTTAGAGTTTCACCAACAGTGATATCTTTGTCTTTTTCGGTCAAAGGTGACGACTGGTGACACTATTCTGCCTGCAGGCTTCACAGTTGTGGACCTCGACTTTTCAACTGAAATGACCCCTTTTAACATGGTCATATGATCCAATGTTAAAATTAAAGACACATATAAAATAAGAAGAAACAGCAAAGTAAATATGATTGAGGCTTATTAGATATTCAGAACATATCTGGGACAACGTGTTTAGCCAATAGAAGTCAACAAGACAATACATTTTATGATGGATCTTGTTTGTCTTTTTTTCTGATATTTTCTATTACTGAGACAAATTTCTGATAATGTGCAGTCTCATTATAACATTACTGCAGTTTATTTTTTAATCTCAATAGCTTAATTAAGAGCTGACAGAAAAAGATCATAAGAGCTGGAAAAAATGGAAAAACATTCAAGGAGCTCAGGGTGATAGAATGGACAGGCATTTTTCTACAACTTCATTTAAGAAGTATGAAAACAGTAAAAAAAAAAAAAAAAAAAAAAGCCTAGCAGAAACTAGTTGGACAAAAGTCTCCTTTTGAATTTTCCTTAAAGGTGCAGTGCATAGGATTTGGCGGCACCTAGCAGTGAGGTTGCAGATCGCAACCAACTGAAACTTCTCCCGTGTGCCAAGCGTGTAGGAGAACTACGGTGGCCGGCGTGAAAACATGACAATGTGAATGGCTCTATCTGGAGCCAGTGCTTGGTTTGTCCATTCTGGGCTACTGTAGAAATATGGCGGCTGGCTCCGTGAAGAAGATCATATCTAGAAGGTAACCCGCAAATTCGAAAAATTGCAAAAACCCTCGTGGGACTTGCTGCCCGACGACCTATCCTAATACCATCCAGAGTCAATGTCTAACCTTTATCATCTCGTGAGAGTTTTGCAATTTGCGCGTATGTACTGTAGATACGAGCAGCTCATTCTATGCTAACGAAAACACGATTCTTATTTTCAGTTGATTATACACTAAAGAAAACATACTTTTTAATATTATATTCCATTTCTGCCAATAGATCCTCCTAAATGTTACACACTAGTCCTTTAAGTTTCCTTTCTGGCTTTCACACACCCACTCATCATGGAAATATAACTACACTATCAAAGGCCAGCCTCGCTATGAGCAGTTGTTTGTAACTACTGCTCTTTATATGCTTGTTAATTATCCATAATTTGCTACTGCTGTATAATTAGAATAGTCCATCGACAAAAAGATAAAAGTATTTATTACATTTGTTTTCAGAAATAATGAGGAATCGCTCTTCTTTCTTCAATAAATAGAGTACATGACAGTGTGCGGGACAAACATTTGGAGTGTGTACACGGTAACGTTGTGTGATAAAGAAAAACAAAAGCAGGTCTCGACAAGGAACTTGGTATCTCTCCATTGTTTTCATTTCACATTCACTCCGCTTCACTCTGAAGCCTTCTGGAGAACAGAACAAACAAATCAAAGCTTCTATATAAGAAAGTGAGAAATCATCAAGAGTCCTATCTGTCTTAACAGAAAAAAAATAAGCAAAGTGGTAAAAAAAAAAAAACATTTGTCGTGATAAATGTCTTATTATAACTTCATGGAAGGCACTCTCATTAGCACCTTTTTTTTTAAATTCTCCCTCTCACAGTCTGAACCACATGGCAGTATGGCGGTATGGCACGGCAGGGTACAGGAACAGGTCTCTGGTAACCTTACACAGCAGACAATGAGGTCTCTGGCTCAGCAACAGCACAATAAAAGAGAAGACAGACGTTCATAATCAACAAAGTAAATAGTGGTTCCCTTTTAAGTATGTTGTAGTCCACGAGTTTCTTCTTCAAGGTGTACCAGCCACCTCAGTAAATGAAATCCATCAGCATGGACAGTAGCTGTCACAAAGTGTTTTTAACATTCAAATGTGCCAAGTCAAAGGTGTCCTTTTCCTGAAACTCCTCTTTGGTTACTCCTTCATCAACCGTCTCTCAACATTAACTCAGTCTTGAGGTATCTGGATCAGCTTGTGTGGGAAGGATCCAGTCTTCAACATGTCTCGTGTTCTTTTGGTGACTTCATCTGTGTATAAAGCTATCGCACGTCTTCGACATTCATCAGACAGCTTGAGAAGCTTGCTCAGTAGTCACACAGGTAGAACAGTGCTGCTGGTATCAGAGTTGACTGGATGAGGTGTGTTGGGCCCTGTGTTGGTGTAGATACTCTGAGGAAGGGAGATGTCCAGACTGGATGAGAGGATGTTGTACGGCAGCTCCATAGACTGGCGGATACTCTCTTCATATGTTGGAGGAGGCTGTAGGAAACACAGAAAAACAAGACAGAGTTCGAAAATACACCACTTTTTTTAGGTACACTGTTCTGCCATAAAGTCTATTGTTATGATGCCTATAAATCAATTTTAGCATTGAGGTCATATTTCACGGTGGTGTTGTACTGGACTGCAATAGGGATGGACGTGTACAGTATGTGAATAGGGAGGACAAACTATTTGAAACACCTCTCAATATAATGTAGTCCAATGGAACACCACCTTTAACTTTTAACATGATTGCCATAATTATTGTCATTATTTAATATTTTATTTGTTTACATATTAATATTTATGCAATATATTTTTAATGAATGTTGATTTGTTTGTATTAACACTACATAGGGACTATGTTTATGCCCTATGTCGTGCTGAGACACATTTAGTAGTGGCAATTTCCTCCAAGAAGACATTTAAAGCAGTAGAACTTTATAAACAGAGCTAAAAGAGAGAGAATATTGGACTTATATTCACCAGGTGGACAGAAACACAACTCCAAATGAATGATAATGTCCTTCTTTGTCTGCTGGATGTGTAAATAGGCAAGTAACTTTGAGTGAATTTGATTAAAAAAAGTTATTTTTATAAAACTGTCACTATAACCTGACAGTAGTGCATGAGACAGGTAATCTGTGAAAAAAATCATGTTTCTCTGGTGTCCTCTGGTGCTCCCAATGGCATCTGCAAGATTTCACAGACCGGAGGAAAACAACCAATCAAAGCCGAACAGTCTCTACAGCAGCTTTATCACTGCTTTTGAAACTCGTGAACTCCGATCAAACTGTCAAACTAGGCAGCGCTGATCAAATAATTAATATTCTGTAACTGTAATGCCTATTTCTCGCCTCGAATGTTTTCAGGAACATATTTTAGTGTACTCACTTACGCCAAGTTACGTTTCGATCACGAAAACACACACGAGAAGTGACACAAGCAGAGTTCACATAACAACCTGTTTCCATGTCTTTACTGCTTCCCCTTTGTAGATCAGTCACTGTGTTAGGTGTTATGTAGGGTGTTGGATGTTAGGTCATGCAAACATCCAACACCCTAGGTGTAACAACAACTTTGGTGAATATTTGCATATTCAACACATACAATAAAGTTCATATTGTTACAGGTGAACCCTCCGCCAGGTTTCCCCTCAACCCGTCTGTGTTGCGCTCTCATTGGCTGTAGCTCTCTGACAGACTTCCCCACAGGTCCAAATATTTAGCATGCTAGATATCTGGAATGTGTCTGCGATGCACCGGCAAACCTCTGGGCTCCCGTCTTTGAGCAGTTCACACAGAGCACTCAAGGCCGATTTGCGAGCGCCAATTTGCGAGCGCCGAGCCAATGCCAATTTGCCTCTGATCTGGGCTTTTGTCGGGGAGCTCCAAAAACTGTCGGCGAGCAGAAAATCAGGGCTTAAGTCGTGTAGTGTGAACTAGGCATTAAGGTGATAACCACAAAATTCTTCAGGACAGACAGAAAATGATTTTTTTTTTTCACAGGATTAAAGTGTTGCTTGGAAAACATCCTGAGGTCTGATATCTATCCCTAAAAATAAGTGGAACATGTTTGTATTTACACTACCAATTAATCTCCACGTCGGCCGCCTGGAACATATTTGTCTCCAATGCATTATCTTCCTGATCACATCTGGCAGATTCACACTCCCCGACTGGGTCCTCTTATCTTTTAATTGCTTGGGGACCCTCAGGCGACAAGAGCAACCCTACAACCCTGCCCTCTGTACGATACACACACCCCACACACACACTCACACACACACTCACACCAGGCCGCAAAGTTTTACTGCTATCCTGCTTCAGGCCGCAGGACAGACAGGGGCAAATTAAGGGGCCATCAGTTGAACTCTGGTCAGGGGGGAGGGAGACCTTTCAGTGATGGGTTGACTGGAAAGTACCGTGTGTGAATGCGCTTTCTTTGTGTCTGTGTGTGTAAGAGATGGGCAGCCATGCTAAGGACTGTTTAATTAAGGAGAAAAAAATGGGAGGTCAAAGAGGGAAAAAAAACGCTAGAAGACAGCAGCACAAAGCTGCATTCCCGGGCACTGTTTGCACTCAGGATGCAGGCTTTAATTATGTTTGATGTGCCTTTTTCTCATTACCTCGTTTGCTCAAGCGTCATGCGAGTCTAAAGCTCAGCGAAAGATCAACACGGTAAAACCTTGAAACGCGGCCGCCAGCACAACTCAGCAGCGAGTGCGAGATGAGCCGATAGCGCGTCCTGTTTACCGCACTCTGAATGCAGCCTAATCTTTGAACAAGCTCTTGTTACAATATTGTATGACAGCGTGGTCATAATAGAAAGAGCCTGCTTCTTATTATCTCCACTCATTGTGAAGCTACACACGAGGGGCCTCCGTAATAAGATGAGTTTACACGAGCTTGAGCATTATTTGAAACTGTAACAGGAGCACAATATCTCCTCTGTTTCCATGACTCAACAACAGCACCTGAAATACTTCATTGTCAAAGCATTTGTGACTGTATCAAGCGCCGCGACACAGCCCTAATCCTCAATTTTAGCCGACCTCAGTCACAATGGGTCCATTGAGGCCGAAGCGGTCTGCGATCATCATGTGGATCTGCCTCTGGCGGTCCTTCTTTCGGACGCTCTCGTAGGAGGGGAGCCTCGGCAGGGGGGCCTCCAGTGAGGGCAGGCTGTAGCTGGAGGGCAGGCCCACGTAGAACAGCTGACCTGCCTGCTGATACACACACAGAGGGACACTTATGAGGGACAGGAAGCAGAAGCTTTTATTTGTGGATCATTGAAACCACTTTAAAGCACTCACACTCCAGAGGTGAGTACTACTGAGGTCCTGTTCAGACCTGGTACTAACATGCGTCCTCAGTGATCACAAGTGGACAGCTCTAAGTAAGCAAAATGCAGCTGCTAGAGTTCTAACGAAAACCAAAAGAACTGATCACATCACTCTGGTACTTAAGTCCCTACACTGGCTCCCAGTAAGTCACAGAATTGATTTTAAAACACTACTGCTTGTTTACAAATCACTAAAAGGGGCTAGGTCCAAATTACCTCTCAGATATGCTTCAGCAGTACACACCTACTAGACCTCTAAGGCCACTGGGAAAAAATCTATTAGTAGTACCCAAGATCAGAAGGAAACATGGTGAGGCTGCTTTTAGCTGCTACGCTGCTCAACTGTGGACCAAACTTCCAGATGAGATCAAAGATGCACCAACAGTGGCCACTTTTAAATCTAGACTCAAGACCAAACTGTTCTCAGACGCTTTTCTTAATTGATCAAATGCTGCACTTTACTGTCTTTTGATTGTTTTTATTATCCTTTTAATTTTTTTCTTTTAACTTATACTTTTATATTCTTTTATTCGTTTTTATCTTATGCACTTTGTGCTCTTTTATCTTGATTTTATATATATGTAAAGCACTTTGAATTGCCTTTGTGTATGAAATGCGCTGTATAAATAAACTTGCCTTGCCTTGCCTTGCCTAAGTAGAGGTGTGAACGCACTCAAGATGCACTGAGGACGCATTGAGATCCGATCACTCAGACCACATTCAGAGATGGTCTGAGCCACATATGGCCACCTTCTTTTAGCAGTGTGTATGTGAATGTGTCCTGGGCCACATTGAAGGACAACTTCAATCAATCAACTGACGTCCCGCTGGGATCCGCGGCGTCTCACTGCGCTCCACATGTGAATAGACAGGCAGACGCGAGCGCTTGGCCTCGCAGCATGGAAACAGCTTCGTGCTCTACTGTATTCTGTCGGTACAACTGTAGTTTATTAAAAATATATCTAAACCATAGTTTACATAATCTACAGACTATCAGACCAGGCACTCAAAGTGCATTATTATCATATTATCGTAGATGTGTCGGTGTTTTGGTTCCGGTGTTTTGCACGGAGCTGATACCCGTCCGCTCGTTACCTTACTTTAAATTTTGATGTTAATAAAATGTACCCGAATTCAGGAATATGTAGGATATTACTACTGACATTCATGTGATATTACATCCCAATGTCTGCTGTATTAGCCATGTGTTTACGATGTGATTATTTGCATATAGAGCGGGGAATGAGATTGGATCACAAGCGGTCACTGGAGACGCATTCTAATGCCAGATGTAAACAGACGTACTTAAAGCTGTCCACTTGTGTTCGGATCACTCAGGACGCATGTTAATACCGGTTAATGAGAGTGTCTTTATCTGCTGCAACAGTGTACGCAGAAGGGAAAGCTGATGCTTTGACTGGCTGACAGCAGATGATGCTAATGCGGGGCTCTCTCTCACCTGAGTGTCATCCATGATCTGAGTCTGCTCTAGACAAGAAGATCCCACCAGAGTCTGTCTGCTGCTGTAGTACTGAGGAGGAGCGTCCTGTAAAACAAGCAGTAATGACGAGCTGAGTTATCCATTACACGCATTCATCGGCTTATATTCTAACTATATGGATCCTGCTGCAATTAGTCACTCATTTAAGCCCAATTGAGCAATGTTCATGCCTTGTTTCATCACTGTAGACACTGTCTGCTTTAGCGATACCATAAATTATCCAATCAATAAGACGACCACCCTCCGATTTCCGTGCCTCCTCCCAGTCCCACCCACTTTAAAACAAGACCTGTCAGCGTCTCACTGTATGAGGCGAAAGAATCTTGAAAAAAAGACTGCCAGGAACACTAGGTAATTGCCTGGAGTCTAAATGAGTCTCTTTTGTGTGGAGAACAATGTGATGTCCTACTGTGTCACCGGGGTCCCTAGGCAACAAACCACACCGTGTGGTCTCTCTCATCCCGTTGTAACTGCAGCAGGTACCTCTTAACGAGCACACTCCAGTTCACAATATGGCCTCGTATGTCATTTGGGCCGGCATTACAACAAAAGTCAATTTGTTGCCTGACTGGGATTTAAATCCAGCGTGAGGATAAGAGATGTTAGGGCAACTTTTGCTGCTGTTACTGAGGAGATTTCCTTTTAGAGGCAACAAAAGGGTGAGTTCAGCATGTAAAAAGCTGTATTTAAATATCTGATTTATTATTTTCCCAGGCCAGTTAAACAATGACATCACTCACACTTAGAGTGACGCACTCCGACGACCTTTGCCATAACCCTCACATCATTTCAGAGAGAGAGACCCAAAAAGGTGATGTCAAAGGTCACTTTCCCCTCACTGGTTTGTACTTTTAAGAAGCCCAAAAAAAAAAGTCCTCAAGAAAAGAGAAAAAAAGGGAGACTTGTCCTTTTGTCTCCCGTCAGTGTGAAAAAGCACAACCGTGTAAAATCAGTGTTGAAGTCGGGGGAGGACCCCAGCGGCAGTGTGCCTTTTTTCACCGCCGCAAACCTAAAGGAGATCCATTGTCCCCGTTGTGTCCCCAACACCCACAGCGGGGTCTGCCCACTATTCATGGTGCAAACTGAAGCAGGGAAAGGTATGTGACGATGAAGTCGAAGACATGAAATGTCCCACAGGAACACAATGAGAGAGTGAGAGAGAATGACTAACCTTCACTTTCTGTCTCCTTATAATAAACACAAAAAAAGCCTTTCCTTTTTCAATCACATTACGCCTATTAAATGTAAGAATCAGTTTCAGGAAACTATCAAACAACTCTTAAGTGTATTAATTATCCCATAAGAAATAAAAATCAACTCTGAAAACACAGTCTGTCACGTGTATTTTACTGTACTGACCTCACTGTAAGTTAATGTTTTCTTATCAGCCACATTGTGCACAGATACGTTACGAGAGGTCACTTTGTACCAGTGAAACGCTCTGTTAGTTCCTTAAATGGGACTTCACCATTAAAACCACAGCCGAACAGACCTTCCTGTCCGTTGAAGGGGGAGGTTGTTATGGGTTTGCTTCTCTGCAATCCAAAGATAACACTCAAACTCTGCCCCTGGGACTCACAGAGGTGAGAAACAAGTCAGGAAGAGGAAACAGAGGCAACCAATGAAAAGTTACCTCTGTGTTTACATGTCCTTTCCACCTCATCCTGCACCATCGCCTACAGGCAGATTTGTGATGTTGGAGGCGTAAAAAAATACATTAATAAAGATATAAAATGCCTCAAACTCCCTTAAAGATTAGGTTGTTTTGCTTCACCTGCGATGCCGAAGTGAGCAGCAAAAATCTGATTTGCAGTGATTTAATTAGGTGCTGAAGCAGCATCAATATGCGCGGTAAGTGCTAATTCTGTCCACTTCCATTAGAGCTGCTGTGGCAGATATTTCTGGAGGGCCAGCTAATTCAACTGAGGCAAATCCACATCGCCTGACAATGATCATATCAAGTTTATTGTAGTCCTTTTTCCCACAGCCATGCAAATTGAATCTGACACTTTGTAATGGCCCGACACTGAGTGGTGTCTTTGAGTCTCTCTCTCTCTCTCTCTCTCTCTCTATCTCTTCAGTGTGACCTCAACAACTGTGGATCTGGATCAGATTCAAAACTGAACATGAGTCACTAAAAAAAGAAAAAAGAAAACTCAGCACAAAAGGCACTTTCTCCCTTTTGTTTTTTTTCTTACCATATCTGCATGTGGCCCCTGATAGGAGAACACTTTGCAGCACTGAAGATCCCTGCGGTAAATAATGGACAGCAGCACCACAATAACCAAAAAGAACACCAGAGAAGAAACTGTTTGAAAAGCAGAGAGAAAGAAATGATTGTTAATCAACTGTGAAACAGACAGACATTGTTTTTCTGGCTTTGAAAGAACATTTTTGTTGCTTTTAACAGTTCAAATCTGTGAATTTAGCAAGTTGATTCACTTTGAACAGCTCTGACTGACAGTCTGTCTCTAGAATTTGAAAACTTAAAGGTGTAATTTCTCTTTTTGCTCTACCTGTCTATCAAAAACAATGACAGCTGGAACATAATAGACTAATTATGCCATTAACTGTAATTATGGTTTAGAGCTTTGAATGTGATCAAATTAGCTGCTATTTATAAAAACACATTATCATAGTGCAACCCTTATCACAATGCTGCAGTATGGCTCAATTAAACTATCCAGAGACACAAAACAGAATCTGCTTTCTTTCTTTTTAATAACAGCTTTAAATGTTTTACTTACAGGATGCAGCGACCACAGTGAGTTGATCCGATGTCAGCTGTGAGGAGGGGATGGTTGGACTCGTAGTTGTGGACATGTCCTCTGTGTAAACTGTTAGTGTTCCCTTCAGAAATCCTCCTGAACTCATCAGGCTCAACACAAAGGCTCTCATCTTATCGGAGAAACAAGCGGTCCGCTCCTCTTCATTGTCTGCTCGGTGACAGTCTGTCTATACATGCGCTCTGCTCTGCAAGTCCGATCACAAACTCTCCACTCGGTAAACACACCACAGCATGTGTGTGTGCGTGTGTGTGTGAGGAGCTCTGACGCGCCCTCTTCCAGCCGCGTGACGTCGCTCTGGCTCCGCGCTGGACGACGGGCTGGTTTATGGATGTTGGTTTATGGATGGGAGCAGCCAGTATAGGGCCAACAGATTTATTACACAGGTTTCCAGAAACAGCAACATATCACGTCTTACGCACAGATTTAGTCCAGTTTATGTTCAGAAAGTTGTCTACTTAAGTCTACTTAACGGCATCCAGACCATCCAGACCAGTCTGTTAACACACCGGATGCCAGAGCTGGAGTCCCGTTGCCCCTGGAGACAGCGGGGGTCCCATCCTCAGATGGTTTCTATACAGACAAAAGAGCCTGAATGTAGCATCAGTATTCATGAATGGAAAACTTCTTCTTCAACTTAAACTACCAGGACAGCCTTTAAATTATTGCTCTGCAATATATATAATAATAATATTTGGCTAATATAGCGATTATAGCCATTTTTTACTTTAATCTCAGGCATTGCTGATATAGGCCCTGACATTAGAGGAGATGACATGAGATTATTTTATTTTGATCAGAAGTGGCCATTACTGTTTTTTTTTTTTTTATCTTTTACATATTTTTTACATTATTAATTTTATTTTATTATTACTTTTTCTATTTTCTGCTGGTAAGGCAAAACAGTCTTAGCCTAAATGTAGCATCAGTATTCATGAATGGAAAACTTCTTTTTCAACTTAAACTACCAGGACAGCCTTTAAATTATTGCATTGCAATATATATATATATATTATAAAATTTAGATTTATTTATTTATTATTATATTATATATTATTTATTTAATTAATTATATATTTATATTTATACTTAAGGAGGACGGTCTGCAGGACAGATAATAATGCACACAGTGCACTTTCATAGACTACGCTACTGGAGTTACCCTGCACTATATTCATATTTAACAGTCTCTTCTGCACTATATTCACTTTTGTAATAGTCGTGTATCACAGCTGTTACCCTGCACTATACCCTGCACTTTTGTACTTTGTACTTTGCACTACTAACTTTTTTACTGCCTTTTGACTAACATGTTTTGCACTATCGAACTGTGATGCTGGAAACTTGAATTGATTTTGATTTTGCCTTACACATAAAAGAACGATCCCAGTCACTTCCATACAGTGAGGCATACAGCTTATTAATTAAACACTGGTATCAGATCGGTACTCGTATCGGCCGATGCCCAAAGGCCATGTATCGGTATCGGGACTGAAAATGTCGGATTGGTGCATCCCTAGCCCATTACCTTGATCTTACATGTAGACACTAAAAGTTGATCAACTCTTAAGAACCTGCCAAATTCATGAAGCACTGATACTAAAAATGATGATACTGATAATGAAAAAAATATTTTGAAATAAATAGGCCTGCAGATCGAGTTTATAAACCAATACGAATATGCCTGGGCAATAATTTAATCGGAAAATGCATCTTGTTTCAATGGAATCATATCGTGATGAAAACATATATCAAGATATCATGATACACACCATCTAAACTGATCATAACAAGCACATACTAACTTAAATATACTCAGGAAATCTGCTCATTTTACACTTAAGTTCATATTTAAATGAGAAAATACTCAGTACTTTTCATTTGCCAAGTATTTATTCCACACAGGAGTATACAAAACCATGTGGTTATTTCATATAGACTACTTATTTATTGATTTACCAGAAAACATGCTATATCGTGATATATTGAGGTATGAAATGACTTCTATCGGGATGTAAGATTTCGGCCATATTGCCCTGCCCTACCAATACGTTTAAGTAATGTGGATTAAAAATATATTATTAGATATATTGCTCTATTCATGGTGACCAGGCTGGATTCATTTAGGAGAGGAATTGATCTGATGTACCTCATCTAACTATATGCAGCCTGTGCTTTGAATGCAGAGAAACCCATTTGACAGAGTGGAATGGATCTCTTAAGTGTGTTCTCCGCATACTTGGCTTTGATCCAGGCTTTCTGAATTGGATCAATATATTATATTATGGACCAAAGAAGGCCGCAGGGAGAAGGAAGACAACTACAAATTGAGTCTAATAAGAAGCTGTACTCAAACAAAATTATTAGGCCTACAAGGGTTAGAGGTATGGTCACATAGTGCATCCTATAAACCTATAAGATTAAAAAAGACTGCATTTAAGAGATGATGTAGGCTAAGGGAATATATGAGTTTGTCACAAGTGCCACTAATTCCTTTAATGCATTAACGCAACTTGCGATTTTTCGGTTGTAGCTGGCTCAGTTTATAAGCTAGAGAGAATATACTGGTATCATATGAAACTAGAAAACCTAAAGAATCCATTGGTATGTCATAGTAGCTTGATCACGAAGGAGACTAAATAACGCTCCAAAATTGCGCTACATTTAGGCGAGGAAAAACTGGCATGGCCACTTTCAAAGGGGTCCCTTGACCTCTGACCTCCATATATGTGAATGAAAATGGGTTCTTTGGGTACCCACGAGTCTCCCCTTTACAGACATGCCCACTTTATGATAATCACATGCAGTTTGGGGCAAGTCACAGTCAAGTCAGCACACTGACACACTGACAGCTGTTGTTACCTGTTGGGCTGCAGTTTGCCATATTGTGATTTGAACATATTGTTTTATGCTAAATGCGGTACCTGTGAGGGTTTCTGGATAATATCTGTCATTGTTTTGTGTTGTTCATTGATTTACAATAATAAATATATACATACATTTGCATAAAGCAGCATATTTGTCCACTCCCATGTTGATAAGAGTATTAAATACTTGACAAATCTCTCTTTAAGGTACATATTTAACAGATCAAAAATGTGTGATTAAAGTGGCAGTACATTTTTGGCATCATTGAGCAAAAATCCCATAATAACCTTTCAGCATATTATAATTCAAGTGTTCTGAGAGAAAACTAGACTTCTATTCCTCCTCATGGCTCTGTTTTCAGACTTCAGAAAATCTAGCCCGTGACGGGAGACTTTGACCAATCACACGTCATTTCATTGAGAGAGCGTTCCTATTGGCTGTGCTCCAGTTATGTGACCGGAACTTGGCGTTCCTTCACCAGATTTTACAATGGCGGCGGTGTCACAAACTTTCTCATTTTACAGCTAAACCGTGCACTACAAGATGATTCTGAAAACATCTGAGGTGAGAAATTAAACCTAACAGAATATTGATTCATATTTGATCAGCGCTGCCTAGTTTGACCATTTGGTCGGAGTTTGATTGACAGCGAGTGATTGACAGCTGGCTCTCATAGACGGCAGATGGACAGCGGACCTCAGATCAGCTCTTACTGCTTGTTTTCCTCCAATATGTGAAATCTTGCAGATGTCGTTAAGAGCACCGGAGGACACAGAGGCACATGATTTTTGTCAGGTTACCTGTCTCATTTACTACTGTCAGGATATAGCGACCGTTTTATAAAAATAACTTTTTTTAATCATATTTGCTCCAATCTCGCCAACTTCAGCTTTAATTTGCGATTAATCATGATTAACTATGGACCTTCATGCAATTCAATAATTGAATCGATTGACAGTCCTAAAATATATACATTGTTAGTGTAACAAAGTATAAGGTGTCTGCTTGAAGGACTTGGCCCTGCCATAGAACAATTCTACAAACAACAATTGAGAAGGGGCAACAAAAATGACATATTATTTTTATTTTTATATTGTTGTTTTATACAAAAACACACAGTAGAAACATGGTAAAACCCCGTGATCCAGCGTTTTAAAGTTTTGGGGGACTAAACTTTGCAGCAACCTGAGGAAGACGAAGCGCCACCGCGTGCGCGCGCAGTTCAGAATGCGCCGTGCACGCGCCCCTCGTCGACTCGACTGGTAGTCGTAAAGATGGTGGCCAGTGACCGAGTGCAGAAGCTGCTCCGACGGTACAAACTAGCGATAGCCGCCGCGTTAACCATCCTCCTGGTCCAGGGGCTGGTGGTATGGAGTCTGAGGAGTCTGGAGGAGGGCGAGGCAGAGGTGAGACACTCAGTCCCTAAGGTTAATATGTGATCAGGTTGGGTTTAATTGAGGAGCTATCCGCTAACTTAGCGCTTAGCGTTAGCATTAGCTCCCTGTGTGTTATGAATCAGTAGCGCTAGCTGATGCTAGCTCAGTTAGCAGTTGGAGGAACAGCGTCAGTAACAACCGGACCAGCCCTGTCTTGTCTTGTCTGTCCGTCTGTCAGCCACCAAGGCAACCAGACTAGTACAGTACAACACTACATGTTCATAACTATGACATTACCGGTATTGATACTACTCGTTAAACGGTTGTTAACTTGTTTAAGAATAGAATAGAAAGCTTTATTGTCATTGTATTAAACACAACGAGATTCACAGTTGCCACTTCTGGTCAGTGCTTTAAAACAAATACTTGACAAGACTAAACGAGGCAGTTAAAACATATAACAGGTAAAACACACACAGTTATAAAGCAAATAAAACAGGTAAAGTAGAAGTAATAAATAAATACAAACAGAAGTGTTACACTAGAAGTTTAAAATATAAAAATAGATGTAATGTAAACAGAGGTAATTGAACTTGTAAAACAGGTAGGGTAGATGTAATAAATAAAATGTAAACAAAGGTAGTTGTACTTGAGGTGTATATTGCATCAAGGATATATTGCACAGACATGTATTTCACATTCAGTGTATTAATATTGCACTAATTTATTGTTTGCGTAGTAGTAATAGTTGTGGACCTACGGAGACAGCAGGAGCAGGCAACCAGTAATCCTCTGGGCCGTGTCTATGACCCTCTGCAGAAGAAGTCGTCTTCACACTGTCACTAGCGTTACATTTCATTTAGAGCCACTGTGAAATGTGGCAGACAAACCAGTACTAACGTTACACATCTGAAAGAGTACAGAGGAGGTCTATGAAATGATGCAACTTTATGGGAACATGTGAAAGCACTCCCGTTATGATTCATTTAATCATAAACAGTTCATCGATAAGGGCGTCATTTAGCTGCTCCATTCAGCATCTGTTATACTGTTTGTATTCATATCCACCAGAGGCTTTTCTCTGTGGGGGCTGCTCCATCTCTGTGACCTTCACTAAGCTTTGACTCATACCACAACACCCACAGAGAGGGAGCATATCCCAGGGATGAAGGCTAAAGTTGAGCAGCAGCAGCAGAGAGAGCTGCCTCCACTACATACCACTGAAACAACTCATTTAGTCCATCGTGGGAAGCACATCTCTGGGTCTCGCCTTGCACACCTGGAAGCGCACTACCCTGAGGCAGTGCCTGTTCTTGTTCTCCCTCTAAATAAGGTAAAGGGAGTATGTTAACAGATGTGTGACCCTTGGAGGACTATGTGCGTGTACAGGATCTTTTTTTTTTTGAGGCACACCGATCCTGATAGTAGCAGGAATGCAAGGCTGAAACCTGAGTTTGCGAGTCGTGCTGTCTCCTTATCATGATATGACAAGCACGGGACTCAGTGTGCGTGTAATATTCCTCCCGACATGGATAGATTGCAGATCTGTGCCTGGAGGGTGAAGCAGGCAGCAGATGAAATGCAATGGCTTCAGTGGAGGGAAGGAGTTTGACCCATAGAGGGGAAAAGATGATCTTCCTGTTGTCATTGCCCTTTGCCCTCAAAGACAATGATGTGGACCAATTCACTTAGGAGCTAAACAGTAAACACAAAGTTAATTCTCAGTAAGTGCTAGGGCTGGAACAATACACCTATCTCCTGATTTGATACTATCACGATACTTGGGTGCCGATTTGATATGTATTGCAATTTTAAAGTGTTGCAATTCTACAAGTATTGCAATTCGATATTACGATTTATTGCGACTTTTGTTAACTTTTTTAACACTAGACCATGGGAAAAAGTTGATTCATACACTTCTAGGGACTTTTACTTTGGAAAATATCTAAATGAATACAGTAAAACATTTAGATTTTCAGCATGTATGTAGTCAGAGATGTCCTGAAGTCAAATATATCAGTCATTGTCAGGCATTAGTTATTAAAGTTTTTCCAGCAACCCAAAAATCAAAGAATACAGACATTTCCCTCACAAATTAGTGGTATTTTCTTTTTCATTTATGAGGGACATGCAAAGTTTTATACTTCTTGTGAATATAATCCAATCAATCTTTGAAAACCGGACGTAGTCACACGTGTAGACTTCAGATAACTTTGCCAAATCCGTCGCTAGCTCTCCCGTCATCTCCGTTCTCTTTATACATCCATAGTCAGCTCCATCAGGGCCGTTTGAATGCATTTAACATAAATGTCAGTATATGGGTGCTCTACAGTTGTAGCGTCGGCTCGATTTGAACTCAAAGATGCGAGTGACGGCCAGCTTGACCGCACGTTACTGCAGTACGATAATGTTTCCTGTCCTTGACAGAGTTTGCATGCAGCTTTAGCCATGATGTCTAGCTCTGCTTTTCCTGGCAATGTGTGAAACCCAAAGTGTTTCCATACTTTACTGGATGTGTAGTGTTTACCACTTTGGATTTAATATGTGAGGGTGCAGGTCGTATCCAGGCGGACCCTCGGCTGCGGTTTGTTTTGTTTTGTTTTTGGTTCTGGTTATTATTATTATATGACGTCACGTTACTCAGACTACAACAATAACAGTGGTAACTTCCTTCTACCTCCACATAGGCTCAAATGAAGCAAATATATTGATTCCGGCAATAAAAAATCTATTTCAAAATCGAAAAAAAAAAGAATTGCGACACATAAGTGAATCAATTTTGCCATTCATTTAATCTGAGTTACACAAGCCTAGATGAAGTAATCCATTTCCTTAATTTGGACACACTTAAACGTGACATTGTGACAAAACGAGAAGTGTGAAATGTCGTTCCTCATATTGAACACGCAATGTTCCTTTGGACTTCAGTTACCTGTGTTTGCATTATGAGCCTCTGGGCTTTCTGCTAGCTCATCAGGTGCATTCAGGCTTAAACATGCTTCAGCAAAGATGCAGAGAAGTGTCTGTAGGGTGTCTGTGGTTAAGCTCATCTAGAACTGTCTGTATGTAAAGGAGCATACGTACACCTCTAAAATCTCAACACGACTACACATAGTATTTGCTGTCCAGTGCCTCAGGGCAAACTGAAAAATAATGATTTAAAGTTGAAAACAGGTCTCATTCATACCTCGTGAACTCTGGCTCCAGTAATGTGACACTGCCGCTCGGTGCTCATGTCAGCCTGACATGCAACTATGTTGGCAGACACCTAGTCAGCGAGCGTGGAGTCCTGACGTGTTTCACTCACAGATGCAGAATCAAATATCAGGCTTTAAGAGTGCATATTAATCATCACTTCACCGCTCAAGAGGGCAACATGAGCGAGAGTGGCTGGATTCCTCCACGCTCTGCGGTCTCTGTGTTAACTTGCATCTGCTCTAATCGGTGGCTCGCCGTGCATGTGTGAACACAGCCACGTGCGTTTATATTTAAACCCCTTGTCCAGGACTGAAGAAGAAGACTCTGTCATCCCTGTGTCACTCTCTGCTTGCCCGTGCTCTCCTGCAGAAACGAGCGCTCGCTGCTGCTGCTTCCCGCTTCAGCAGATGGTGACGCTGATACGCTTTCACTCCATTTTAATTGGAAAGTAAAGAGGCCGCCTCGCTTGCCTTTGAATCAATACATTTTTTGACATGATGGTGTTAATTAAAAGCTGTGAAAACGAGTGATAAGGAAAATTGAAACATTAGCCCCTGCTGCATGCTTGTCTTCTGTGTGAGAACATTTACTCTTGAAAAAGTAAAGTAGTGTCTTTATCAGCGTTAGCTGGCGAAAGATGTTCACAGTTGTGTTTTTATTAATTTAGCATCTATGAGCCACCATAGAAAGATACTGTTAAAGAAAATGTAAAATATTCTTCAGGATTTTGAAGTTGAGAACAAAAGTCTTTATCATAATTATTGGGTTTCTTTAGCATCAATCTAGCTGTGTTTACCAGGTGTCTTCAGGAACACAGGTTTCTTGTTTAGGTGACATTTAGGATATCAGGTTTCTGCCGAAAGCTGACAATAGCCAGGTTACTCAAGTGCATGTAAACTCACTGAAAGAGGCTCGCACGGCAATGACTCTGGTATGTAACTGGGCTCCACAATGCCTCTTACTGTAATGGGTTTGAGAGTGCAGTTGGCCATCAGCAGCAGACTGTGCTGTGTTGGTTGGCAGCTGGTTCATTGGCACTGTATTATCTGGCTCCTTGTCCTAACCACGCAGCACCAGCAGTCCCACTATCCTGTTCCCACCGTCTCTGGGCTGTCGGCGTGCCAGCGGCGTGAGGCGAGCGAGCCCGCGTTCTGCCATATCGTCTGACAGAGGCAGCCCACTCACTGTTCTTCTTCCTCTTCTCCATGTGCACATTTTGAAGGGCCTTTTGTGTGATCCAGTAATCTAGTGTGCCAAAGCTGTGATGCTGTTTGGCTGGAAGATTTAAAAATGGCTTAAGTCCTGTTTTTTTTTTTTTTTTTATCCTTCCATTTTTGTAGGTGTGATTTGTGTAAGACTGATTCTCTCAATACTCGTGCATTAAAATTATATTATATGCCTAAGCCTTGGGCATTGAAACTGTAGGAAGAAACAGAAGATTAATGATGGTTGCGGTGTATCCGACACTAGGTCCTCACATCATTACAGTACCTCAGTACCTTTGTGCACAAAAACCCCTGACATTAAACTGAAATGTTTACTAAAGATGAACTCTAGCTTTTAATTATAGTAACTACATTTTTTCTATTGGAGGAACACACATCTCAACACATCCCTTGGAGCTGATCTTTCCCTTATATTGCTGATTTTCACTCAACCACATCTATTTGACAAATGCTTTCTGGACTTAAAGTGATAGTTAGGGTGTTTTAAAGTGGGGTTGTATGAGATACTTATCCATAGTCGGTGTATTACATACAGTAGATGACAGTCGGCGTGCCCCCAGTTTGGAGAAACAGACCTGAGTACCCACACTGTAGCAAAGCAATACAGTGCTGTGGACGGCAGCAAAATGTATTTAGCCACCTAAAATAAAGGCTCACCTAAAAAAATGTATATCTGTTTAAGTGTACGTTATATTTAGAATATTTTCAGACAGAATTGAACATGAAACGTATTTATACTGTTTTTGTCATCTGAGCCTGCTGGCTTTGGAGAGAGAACAGATAAGTTTCACTTTCAGTTCACTTTTCCGTTGGAAAGGGCTGTCTGCCGGTAACAGACAGTGGTGAAAATATTTTAAATATAGCATACACTTAAACAGATATTGATTTCTTTAGGTGGCTAAAATACGTTTTCTGCCATCCCGTCCACAGCACTGAATAGCTTTGCTCCGGTGTCGGTACTCCTATCTGCTTCTCCAAACTGGGGGCGTGCCGACCAACATCTACTGTAGGTAATACACTGACTACGGATAAGTACCTCATACAACCCCACTTCAAAACACTCAAACTATCCCTTTAATATCTCCTTTAGGAATATTACAGCAAAAGACTCCAGTTATGAGACAATTTAATGACTTTAAAGCAGATATACTGTAAGAGGATAATCTCTTTGACATTTTAGGGAGTCTATAAAGTCTCAGAGGATGATTTGAGATGCAAATGTCATGCACAAATCATGAAGTCATGATTTAAAATGCTTTGATGTTGAAGATTTCTTAATCACATGAAGGAAAAATTATAATACAAAGCTTGGCCAATAGCCTGCAGCTGTGCAATTAGTTGTTTAACTTATTAACTAACATTTATAAGAACATTTTTCACCTATTGCAAAATAATGAGTTTTCTTTTCTCCTGGCAAGTGTGTGTTTTTTTGGCACAAACATGCATATACATGCAGTAAAAACATATGCAACCCCCCCCTCCAAACACACACACACACACACACACACACACACACACACACACACTCACACACTCACACACACTCACAAGCACACACACACACACACACACACACACACACACACAGTAGATGTCTGATAAGGATTCTCTGTATAACCTCCTTAACGTCTGAGGTTTCATACTTTCATAGTTTCGGTGTGTGTGTGTGTGTGTGTGTCTGTGTGTGTGTGTCTGTGTGTGTCTGTGTGTGAACATGTGACACACATTTGTATGCATTCTTCCTGCATTTTCTGCCAGAGGGTGCAGACAGAGGTTGGTTGAGGTCTCTACAGTGAATCACTGAATTCATTATGTGTCTTTGAGTGTGTGTGTGTGCGGCTACTCGGAACTGTGCTTTTTGCAGATTAGCTCCATAAAAAGGCAGAGGCTCAGCTAAAAATAAACCAGATCAGAGAAATGAGGAAAAAAAACAAAACAAGTAAACACATCCTTTCCTCTGGGGCTCTTTCAGCTGTTGTCTTAGTGGTGGTCTTAGTTTACCTTATGTCATTCCTGGACTGTGAATCAATGCTTCCTCATAATAGTGTTTGTCCAGGATGTTCTTACAGCAATGAATTTGGATTTAAAATCCTGTCCCTTTCTCTCTCTGTCCTGCTTTCTTCTTCTCTCCTCTCTCTCCTCAGAGAAAAACACGACGGTCTAAGCTGCCTGACCACAACAGCCAGGATCCCAAAAGGGACGGCGCACTTTGGGAGAAACAAAACTCCTTGTCGGGGAGGAACAGAGGCAGATGGAGCGGCAGGTCGGAGAGGACGGGGGGCACAGCAGCCAGCGCGCTGAGGAGAGGGACCAGCCGCAAAGGAGAAAAGCCAAGCGTCAGGCTGAAGTCCCCCCAGGAGCGGGGGATGACGGGAGCCGGATTGGACGGCGTGGTCCTCCACGACCCGTCCAGCAGCCGCAACTTCAGCGAGACCCGGGGCGGAGCTGACGGGGCGGCCAGGTTACCCGCCGCTGCCATACTGGGGGAGCCGGGCAGCGTGGACGGGGCGCACCAAGCTCCCAGCAGTGACTTTGTGCCTAAGTGTGACATCATAGGCAAGGACGCGCTGTCCGCCCTTCATCGCGCTGGGTCGCAGCAGTGCCGACAGGAGATCGCCAACATGGTGTGTCAGCATCAGGCCGGGAAGCTCATGCCAGACATGCTTCCTCAGTTCTGCCCGCAGCTCGGTGAGAACTCATGCACAGATAGCGTGATTATCTACTCAATGATCATTTATTTGTCTAATTTTCACCCACTGAAAGATTTTCAATCAAAACATCTCTCTTCACCAAATCATCTTGAATATCCCACAAAATTTGTAATGGGGTTTGTTTTCTCGATCCTTTTGTTGTATCTAAAGGAAGCCCAGAAACGTCAACATATGTGTCTCTGTCAATGTTTTCATAAATGAATATATAGCTATTCCATTTTTTTTAAACCCTAAGTAGGACTGGGTAATAATTGAATATAATCATACTTAAAATTTTCATTTTTATGGAGCTACTATGGTTTACACACTTCTTTTTTTTTAGTCAATAGGATTTGTTACAGTGAATTACAAACATTTGACCCACTGGGATGAACACAACTAAATGTGTCTTATATTTGCACATTAATATATATATTATATTATATTATATATATTTCTTTTTAGATAAACTTTTATTGGTTTTAAAGATATGCATTGGAAATTAACTTGAAAATTGAAAATAAATAAATCATAATAAAGAATTAAATAAAAAATAAAATGACTACAAATTATGATAATAACAATAATAATAATAATAATAATAATAATAGTATAAATAATAATTTGATTTCCTCCACATTAATGTTGTCTATATCGCCCACCGCTTCGCTTGCACACCAAGTAAGGGTTAGACGTCATATGCAGCCAATCAAGTTGCACACATCTCTGATTTTAAATACATGTGTATATCTGTACTACAAGACTGTAGTGTAGTGTAATGTAGTGGTTGCAATGGGGCAAAACACTCAACCCACGCCTCTAGTTTGTTTGTGCGTTCCAGTGAACACAGTTGGCGGCGATCATATGTGTGGGAAGCTTTGTTTGGGGGGAAATAGAAAAGGACAAAACAAGCCAATACATTTCGCACATGAACCTATTATGTAACCTATTAAAATACATGTTTATCCAATTAACAGTGTCTTTCTCAACACCCATCCTACAAGATATTATTCTTTTGAAACTCTCCAGACTTTACTGAGTCAGTCCTTCTATGTCTCCGTCCTCTTTGGCCAGGTGTATCAAACCAGGTCCAGGCCGTCGGCGAGCTGGACAATAGCCTGTCCAACATAGAAAACCCCGTCAGAGTGGCTTTCGTTCTGATGGTCCATGGCCGCGCTGTACGGCAGCTCAAGCGCCTCATCAAAGCCATATATCACCAGGACCACTACTACTACATCCACGTGGACAAGGTAAGCCCTAGAAGGATATCACAGTGCCTTGACTACCATATTTTCTGTGTGATATGTACAGTGCATCACGCTGCATGATAGAAATAAATAAGAGACAATTCATTCTTCAAGCTGGAAAAGGCTCTGCTGGTGACACTAGCCCACACAGTATTGTTTATTTATGTTGAACACTGATGAGTGTATTTGGCACCCTGCTTGTTGCTGGCCACACTGAGCTCACAAATGCTTTTACCGGTTAGGTGTCGCTGCATTATGAAGGTTAAATATATCCCGTGGGTCTCGCAGTGTGGTAAAGGGGATTAGCCTGGATAGAGTAAAGTGTGGTTATTCTTAGGGGCTGGATTTAGCGGAGGAAAAGTCTGCTATCATGTGCAGCCTGAAGGCGAAAAGACAAATGCACGGCTGACTGGCGATACTGAGGCAGAGACCTCAGGTGTGTTCGGCGCAGACAGCAGAGAAACAGGTGCCTGTCGACAGTGCACCTGTGTAGCCGGAAAGGTTGTCGAGTCCCGGGGAGCCGCTCTGTTCTGCTGCCAAGGGGACGGCGGAGAGGCAGTGATGAATAGGCAGTCAGTGGGAAAGACACACCACAGACACCATCTCAGACACACCGCCCAACCTAACCTCATTTATCTCCGTGGCAAAAGCCTGTTTGAGAGATGAGGCTGTAAAACAGGTCAGATTGTACTGGAGTCAGTCTACCAGCTCCTCTGCACTCCAACACTCAAAGAATTGAAGACTGTGGGTTTAGGACCGTCATTCTGGTGCCGTTGTCTCCGTTATGAACACAACCAGGACGCCCACAGATTTATTGCAATGTCTGAAGACAAATTTAAGACCTGTCCACAACATGTCCACTCTTTATTTAACACAGGACGGAGTCAGTAGCACACTGTTCGCGCTTCACTAAACAAAACGATTGGACTTCACGTCCCTGAACAAAGTGTCTTTTTTTTCTGTTAAACTGCCCATTTATCGCTTCAGGAGCTTTTATTAGCTGTGTTCATTTGGAAATGGGCTGCTTGGTAATGAGTTGATGATTAATCTAATTAAAGGGAAATAAAAAAGGTCTTTTGAACCTGCAGATTTGGGCTTCCTGCAATCTTCAGACTTGTAGCTATAGCTCTCACTACTCTTTGCATAAAGCTCGACAGCTGCTTGGCTCTTTGACTTCCTCCATCTCGTCCTTTATTCCCTCCTAAAGTTTAATCCCTGCTCCACGTTTTTTTTTAGTATCCTTTAAGCTCAGTTGCTGTCACCTATTGCCACTTTGAGAAGGGAATTTGCTACACGGCAAAAAATAGCTCATTTTAATTTTCTCTTTCTATCATCATGTTGACCCCCTGTTGTTCTGTTCTGCTCGGATCAGATTCTCTTTCAACACGGGCCAGCTTTGTGTGGTTGTCTTGGCACAGTGGCAGCTGCAGATCTGTGGGAACTGGATTAACGTTTGCGATGCAGAAACTCGCTCAGTTTTCACTCATCTAACTGTTTGACCTTTTCTGCTTTGAAACTCTCCAGCGGTCCGGCTACATGCATCGGGAGGTGCTGGAGATAGCCCAGCAGTACCCGAACATACGAGCCACGCCCTGGCGGATGGTCACCATCTGGGGTGGCGCCAGCCTGCTGAAGGCCTACCTTCGCAGCATGCAGGACCTGCTCTCCATGCTGGACTGGAAGTGGGATTTTTTCATCAATCTCAGCGCTACAGATTTCCCCACCAGGTAACCAGAGTAACGTTATTGTTCCGCAACTTCCTTAGACCACAGCAGTATTCTCACATATCCCTGTGTAGCTCTGAACTCGGTGCATTTAACCTTTATTATGGTTATGGTGGGCCTCAACTAGGCCTGCCGCAGTAGTTGGGCATACACCGATTGCTTTTTTTTTAATAGAAATAAAACCCATTTAGTTCATTTTGGCGTGTCAGTGGCGTGTTATCAATACATAGTCGGACGACGGACACTACAAACTGAAAGTGTCTGCTCCGTACGGAGTCTCAGCTCAGAGTAGCAGGAGTCAGATTTCACACACACAGGACAAGAGAGAGTTGACAAGCAAAGACAATGGCGGAGGATTTGGTGGCGAAGCCAAAAGCAAAAGCGCCTATTTGGCAATATTTCAGATTTAAACCCAATGCTCTAAGGAGGCCATGATGTTAATGAGGCAATCGCAGCAGCTCCAGGTGGAAACCTACGGCCTTGCAGTGAAAGCTGGACCGGAGAGGCCAGACACACAGCCATCCGACGGTAAAGATCAAAGTAAGCGCTCTACATATATTGAGCGCCATCTTTTCTGGTAAAATGTCCGGTGTAATCGGTAACACCGGTGTTGTCACAAGATAATTAACTGGTGGAAAAATGTCCTTACCGTGACATCCCTATAGCCCCCAACTCCATTCAAGTGTTAAATACAGTTCATCCGGTGTTGTGCATCAGAGCCTGTCTTGACATCTTTTCCAGTTTGCATTGATTGCCTTTTTCATTGGCGGCTTAATCTTTCAATACTGGGTGGAGATCTGATTCCTTTCCTGACTGACAGTTATTGCAAAGTCAGTAGCAGCCATAGCATTTGCCAGATGAAAAGAGTAGTCTGGTTATAGCAGCATTAAATGGATTGTTTTATTACACTGATTCACAGAGCTGGCAGTAAGTAGTCGTCTTTCTTGCTGATTGCTTTTTGCTGCATTTCTAGTGCTGTTTTGATTGGTTGGATGCACACAGTCAATTCTATGTCAACCAAATCCTGTCCAAGTTTTACTCATGGATGTTATCAGACAGCATCAAACTCGAGCCAGCATTTTATTTTCCAAAGAATCTTCTAGAAATCTCTCTTCTTTCTTGACCTCTTCCTGCAGGACCAATGGTGAACTAGTGGCGTTCCTGTCGCAGCAAAGAGACAAGAACTTCCTCAAGTCCCACGGGAGAGAAAATGCCCGGTGAGTACACTTGGTTGATGTTTTTGATGAACGCTGCACCACAATGTCTCTCCCACACACATCGATTTAAACCGTGTTCTCTTTGTTGTTGAAGGTTTATTAAGAAGCAGGGCCTCGATCGTCTCTTCCACGAGTGCGACAACCACATGTGGCGTCTTGGTGAACGCAGCATCCCGGAAGGCCTGGAGGTCTCGGGTGGCTCCGATTGGTTTGCGCTCACCCGCCGCTTCGTGGAGTACGTCATCAACTCCCAGGATGACCTGGTGTCGGGGCTGAAGCAGTTCTATTCCTACGCCCTGCTCCCCGCTGAGGTAAAGTAAGCCTTAGGTGGTCTGTTTATCTCCCGTAGTTGAGACAGACAGGTTGATATACAGGTCTGTCTCAGGCCCGTCCTCCCCTGCCAAGTCAGAAGAGCCTAGCAGCGGAGATAATGTAATACTTTAAGCTTTCAGGCGCAGCGTGCAGCAGAGGTGCCAGACTAGAGAAGGGTTCACTTGAGTTTATCCGACTGTGTGCTTTAATGTCTCAGAGGAGGTGCGGCGGTTTGTTCGCTGTTGTTTGGGGCTATAGAGGCGTGACCTTTTGCAATTTAGAGCCAGAGGATATAAACTGTTTGTCTTTTGACGGTTTATAGTATCTTCACTCTCACACAACAATAACACAGCCTTTTGTTGTATTGTGCAGCACAGCAGAAATGATGTGTTTACTCTTCTGCTTCTCCCCAGTCCTTCTTCCACACAGTGCTCGGGAACAGTCACATGTGCGACACCCTGGTGGACAACAACTTACGCGTCACCAACTGGAACCGTAAGCTGGGCTGTAAATGCCAGTACAAGCACATTGTCGACTGGTGTGGCTGCTCTCCCAATGATTTCAAACCGCAAGACCTCATCCGGATCCAGGTGAGTGGGCCAGCTGAAGAACAACAGTCTAGCTTGTAGTTTCCCAATCCCCTCGTGTTTCATTAGCACCAGTTCGATTCAGTGTCTTAAAGGCTTATTTCTGTTTTTCTTCATTTTTTTTTCCACAGCAATTGACCCGTCCGACATTCTTTGCCCGCAAGTTTGAGTCAACCGTGAACCAGGAGGCCATAGACATCCTGGATACTCACCTGTACGGCCAGTACGCTCCGGGCACCGTTGCCATCAAGGCGTACTGGGAGAGCCTGTTCGATCAGTTGGATGGCGTGGGCTCACTCAGCGACTCGGCTCTCACTGCTTACACCTCTTTCTTTCGTCTCGGCCTAAAGAATCTGGCGACCACTCAGAGCAACGTGGAGGTCTGCAGGTCCGTAAACACTGTTTACTTTTTTTTATTATTTGAAGATTTGTAAATTATATAACAGGTAGGGCTGTCCTCGAACAAAGAAATTCCTAGTCGACTTACACTCATACAATTTTGTCGACTAATTAATTAGTTGATTTAATCGTCAAATCAGAAAGAATCACACAAATGCACCACTTTAAATCTTGTGTTTACCAGAAAAAAAGCACAAAATATTACTAATCGACTAAAGAAATCTTAGTCGACTAAGACCAAAACGGCCAATTAGTCATCTAAACTTCTTTTTTTTCCACTCACTGCAGGTTGGAACCAGTTGGCTACCCTCTATCAGTACACGTGTACTTTTATGACGATCGCTTCCAGGGATATCTGGTGCGTCAGGAAGCCCAGGCTGTGGGTTCAAAGGTCAGGGAGACACTGGAGATGTGGGCAGTGCCCCAAGCCACGCTTGTCCTCGAGACGAACCTTAAGGACTTTGAAAGGCTCAAGAATTTGGAAGTAAGTGTACTTCTTGTCTAAAGATGATTGGATTTCTCATCATTATTGAAGATTCTGCCCTGTGCAAACTTTTAATATCAAGGTATCTTAAGAAAAACTGCTTTACAGGAAGATTTTCTTCCTGATATGAAAAAATTGGGGAGGTTTTATCAGGGCTTGATCTGACCGAAACTGAACTAATTAGTTTAAAAAATATGTTAATGTTGGGAGGAAAGCTAGAGCAGAAAGTGCTAACTGTTCTCTCTTCTCGTCCTCAAATAAAATATGAAAGTCAAAGACGTAGGCGGCATTGTTTTGTATTGTGTCACATAACCTTTTGTTATTTCAGGACTCTACAGACTGTGATTCCTTTTGTCTTTCCCCCCGGCAGATCGGCACAGACTGGGATCCTAAAGAAAGAATCTTTCGTAACTTCGGCGGCGTGATCGGCCCTTTGAACGAACCACTGGCGGTCCAGAAGTGGGCGCGCGGTCCCAACCTCACAGCCACTATTGTGTGGATCGACCCGGCTCTGTCTGTGGCAGCGTCTTATGACATCACCGTGGATGTGGATGCAGAGTACACCCAGTACAAACCCCCACTGCAGCGCCCCCTGCGGCCCGGTACCTGGACGGTACGGGTGTTAAAACAGTGGGAGCGTGTGGCGGAAGTTCGCTTCCTCGTCATGCCCTTAACTTTCAAAGATAAGGAGCCGCTACGCAAAGGTGAGACGTGGATTCAGAGCATTTGATTGTCATTATGTTAGTTAAAAAGATAACGCTGCCATATTTGTGTTATTGTCCACAATTCCCATGAAATACCAAAACCAACAATGTGTTAGTCTGTCTCTTAATACTTGCCGACATCCCAACTCTGTCTGTGGCACTCAGCCCCGACCCCATGTATTCCTACCGAAGATGTAAATCTTGAAAAATGGGTCACAAATATATAGTTTCAATTTTAGAAACAGCTGCACACTGTAGTTTTTGGATACACAGATGTTGTTCTTTTCACGGGATTGTTGATGATAAGAAAAAATAAAGAATATTACCGGACTTATCTCGACTTGCAGGTATAAGGCCTTTGCACGCTCACGTTGTGTCAATCACGTTTACTCCAAAAACTTTCGTCCATCATTAAAGTTTGAGCTTCTGCATTTTTTCGCATCCGTCAAAAGGCAAAAGAGGGTTGTTTGACCACTCAGTCACCGTCCGCACAAATGTCATCCTCCAAAATGGCATGATAAACATTCACTTCATCCAAAGAGTATATTTGCTTCGTCTCCCAGCACAGAGCACTTTACGATAAAGAAATAAAAAAATGCAGGGATTTAAATATAGATTGATTGCAGAACAGCTTGGAATCAGGGATGGTAGCAAAACAAAAGATGTAGGAAAGATCAGACAGTAGTGATTGTGCTCTAGGCAGCTAAACGATAGCTTTCTGCTAATGTCATTCATTCATTAGCCCCGTTTGGGACTAGTGCTATCCATTGCACCCACGTAATTAAGTCAGTTTTGTCTCGTATTGCGAATTTTTGCAACGAATAGAATAATAAAACGCATCAGACTCAGTGTGAAAGGCTTACTGTTTTTTTAACGGATGAGGGATCAAAAAAACGCATACGAAAAATAAAGATTTGGTGTGCAAACACCTAAAGTTTAATATGTGATAACTCATCTGGAAAGTTTTAAAAACTCATTTCCCCCTTTCAATTTCTCTTTGTCTGCAAATATGAATGTCCACTCCAGAGGAGGACAGCTGGCTCCATGCAGGTCCTCCAGGTAACCTGTACCTGGAGCAGAGCTACCAGCAGCTGAGCTCCGTGCTGAAGCTGCCCCCCCAGGAGTCGGCCATGCAGGAGGCCCAGCGTAAAGCCCAGCTGGTGGGTCAGGCCCTCGAAGCGTGGGTGGACAGCAGCGTAGGGACCTTCTGGGTCACAGGCGGCCTGTGCGCCATACAGACTTCCTCCTGCCCAACCGTGGCACCTTGCTCCAAGACCCCCTGGAGCTCTCTGTCCCCGGACCCCAAGTCTGACCTGGGCCCAGTCAAAAGCGATGGGCGGATCAGGTAGCCCCAAGAGAGGAGAGACTGTCGACTTGAACACATACACAGGAAGACTGAGAGAGAGAGCTGGATGTGCACTGCAGAGCTCCATGAGAACCTGTGTGAACCGGATATCGTCTCAGAGCTCAAGGGCACATAAACAACAAGACATCTTCCTGCACTCAGGAGTCGGGACGTTCTCAGTGAAGCGGTGATACAGACTTAAAAGAGGAGGATGTGACTGCTGGAAATTTGCACATAGACGTTTTGCAAGCACACAGACTTGTGTCATTGTTTGCTGGATGGTTACACGGATGCCAGATTGTGACGTATTGTGTTATTATACTGGCACACAGGTTGCCAGTCAGGGTCGGAGTTTAGAAAAAAAACAAACCTCTGCTTTGAAAGACTCGGGAAGCAGTTGTCAAAACTCAACAACAGGCTCCTCTTCATTTCACAGGAGAGTGTTATTGTGCTTATTTTGAAGCATTAATATAAAGCATAAGGAGCAGACAGATGAAGTGCACTTTACTGTAAGACTGTAATGTTACACAGAGGTCACTTGGTTACAGTGTGAGCAGCAGAAGTGAAAGAATGGATAAGGTCACATCACTTTCATTTTACAGCAAATAGCTGCACCACCAATCCCCTGCACAGACACATCACTAAATACTTGGACTTGTAATGAGGAAAAGATAACAGAGTGTAGAGAGGGGAGTATTTCAATTTTAGTTCTGTTTACTGTAACATTTCATTTTTTTTTTAAACTTTTTTGATGTATTTGTTTGGTCCGTTAGTTCCCCTGAACTAGCTGTAAAGTGTTAAGTTATCTTTGATGTCCATTGTTGCAAAAAAAAGCCATTAATTCTGGTCAGAGGAAGTGCCTAGACAGCTGCAGCATCAAGGCTGCAGATAGCCAGGGGACATTCAAAACTCCCTTGAAATACAGGACAAAACAATCTCAACTCAAAACGTCCAGCTACAAACTCCACCTGGTGATGGAGACCATTAGTGAGCAAGTAGCCCTTAAAGGGATAGTTTAGGTGTTTAAAGTGGGGTTGTATGAGGTACTTATCCATTTTAGGTGTATTACCTACAGCAGATGATGGTCGGCACGCCCCTAGCATTGAGAAACAGTCCGGAGCACCGACACCGTAGCAAAGCAATACAGTGCTGTGGACGGGGATGGCAGAAAAACATTTTTTAGCCACCTAAAAGAAAGCCTGCTAGCTTTGGAGAGAGCATGACTTGACTATGGATAAGTACCTCATACAATTCCACTTCAAAAACACCCAAACTGTCTCTTTAAATTGAGATTGTTTCATCAGCTGTTCTTTTAAAGGTCAAGAATGAGCTGTTGAGGTGAAATCCTCTGAAAGAAATCGTGTGCTTTTTGGCTCCAGAATTCTTTTGAACTAAAGCCAACTTAGCAAGGTGAAGAAAAATTTGGAGAAAACTTTAAAGAAATAGTTTTTGTTTGCGTTCTTGTCCAGAGTTAAATGAGAAGATTGATACGACTCTCATGTTTTGTAAAGGTAAAAACGAGGCTACAGCCAGTAGCCTGCTAACTTAGCTTAGCATAAAGACTGGAAACAGGGAAACAGCTAGCCTGGCTTCCAAAGATTACTAAATCAGCCCACCGGTACATCTAAAGCTCAGTTGTTTGACGACAAATTGCCGTTTTACAGATGGCAATGTAGACTATTTCTTGTTTGGGACTAGCTAGCAACTGCTAAGAAATAATGCTAGCCTGACTCATAACTGTTAAATTTTTTTTTTTTACACTTTTATTTTTGTACGGATTAAATAAGCGACATATAACGTATTAGTTAGTGAGCTTTAAAGGTGCTGGTAGCTGGATTTTGTTAGCTAGCTGTTTCCATTCTTTATGCTAAGCTAAGTGCTGAAAGTGGTATCAGTCTTCTCATCTTATTAAACAAAATGGCGAATAAGTGTATTTCCCAAAATGTCAAACTTTTCTTTTTAATTCAAGCCTTTTAAATTGCAAACATGGGTAGACACAATACGTTATACCTCCTGTGTATCAGTGTATACGCAGTATCGTTGGTGTTTGCTCTCATTTCATTTCCTACGATGCATTTCAATTCAACACTTTTAAGTCCAACCAACCAAAAATGTTCACCAGTACACTGTATGTTTGTGATTTTATTTTTTAGCATGATCAAGAGAATCTAAGCTGCCTTCACTTCGCGTAAAGATGAATTGTTTACTACGGGATAATAACTTCCAGAGGCGTGCAATGAATGCCTTTTCAGAGGATAGTGAGACCCCATGTCTGTGTCTTAGTTTTCATTTTTTACATAATTTTAAATGTTCGTCAATAATAGTTGGCCACAATATGAGTTTTCAAGTGACCTTGTTTACCTTGCACAGTACAGTTGCTTCAGTGAAGCCCCAGTTTTATGGATATGAGAGAGAGCAAGCGTCGGAACAGATGTTATTTTTCTATGCTGTTTGAGAGGAAGTGTGTATGTTGTCCGTTCATCTCCAGTGCTCTGTTAAACTATTAAAAACTGCTGTCTAATAATGTCGTATTTTACAGTTCCGCCTGTTCAGTGTGGTTTGAAGCAGACCTTGTGTTTTGGGTGGGAGGGATTGAGGTCTATTGAGGTGCGTGCTGCTGTGATAACCAGCAGCTGTCCAGTCGGTGAGTCATCCCGAGCTCCTTGGCTCTCATCTGAGGAGGCAACTTCAGCCTGTCAATGTTTGCCTCTAGGGAAGCTCATAGGCATCCTGACTGATGTCTCAATACAGGGATGCTGTTTTCTAGTTTTATCCTCTTACCACGTATCTCATCTTTAACCAAATCTAGTAGCATTAAGTAATAATTCTTGGTGTTTCTTATATTCCAGCTGGACTACATTAAACCAGCTTTTTTTTTGTCTTATATTATCTGTTTTCACTGCAAGGTTTTATCCTTTAAAGAAGATAAGATAGGAGGTAGGACATGTTCGAGAAGGAGAGGCGCTCTCCAGGGTGCTGAACGCTTCCTTGTAGAAATGCCCGACATGCTTTTTACTTCATAAATACTGTAAACTACACCTCCGTGCCGCTTTCATATAAATATTTAGTCATGTTCGCGTCTTTATTCAGGATATAGACCAGCAGGTGATGGCCGACGGACAAAGCTGAAGGAGAGGAAGTTTACTTTATTTGCAGAAGCTCGTCTGCTTTTGACCAGATAACGCGTTTAAACTGTAGATCAAACGGGATGGATGACGCCTGTGAAACGCCGAGGCAGGACGAGGTGAAGCTGGTTTCCTCGGACAGCGCTTACGGGTCATCTGCGGTGGACACGGACACAGAGGACGGACAGACTCCCACATCCAGTCCCTTTCCCTATAATGAAGACTTGACGCACAAGGTGATCCATTCATTACTTCTACATGATGAGAATTTGTCAAGTTTGAAATTGTCACAGAGGTCAAATTAACCAGAATTACAGCTGATCTTAGTTCTTGTAGTGAATATTAATGATTTTCTAGCAATTTTACTACAATATTATCAATTTATGGTCGACCCAGTTGTTAACATTTTGAAGTGTGCTCCCCCTGCATTTAAAGAAATACCCACTGCCAGCTAATTTCCCTAAAAAGGTCATCAGGAAAACTGTTACAGTAAACTTAATAAAAGTGTGTATGGATACTGTGGTTTTAATAATATTTGTCTTATTATTTAGTGCTCCATGTCGTGCCAGCTACAATGAATAATATCTATACCAGTTACGGTAATCTGTGAAACCCCAAATTGTTCACTGTTGAATCAATTAAAAAAGACATTATGAATCATATGAATATATTATGAAAAGGATTATAAATGAACCCACAATTTGTTGAATAATTGATGAAATTATTAAAACTCAACTCATTGATATGATCTATTATTTTTATTATAACAGGGTTTTATTGGATATATTTTTTTTTATTTCAAAATACTCTTTTTCAAAAGTAATAATAAGTTCATATTAGCATTTTCCCCTTATTTTCATTTAATAATGTCACTTTTCATGACAGTGGTGTCTCATCACATGCACCCTGCATCTTACCAAGTCCAACAGCTGCTACCAGATATAGACAGTGAGCTCCTGTTAATTACGGCTTAATTACTTTCTTTACTTATTACTTGTTTAATATTTAACAATTTGGGGCTCCATAGTAAACCACTATTTATGAACCTGTTTGACTTGTGTCCCTTTAAAACAAATCAACTTCTTTTTTTGACCCCTCGTCACAAATGTTATATGCCTGAGCACTTCAATCTGATTTTAGTTTAAATATTTTTAGGGTCCCTGTGACTTTGTGTGATGTTCGATCATGATGTTAAAATGTATTTCTGTAGAAAATCCCTCAGGTCTAAAATCCTCAGCTGAAGTAGCTTTACTGCTGTAGTCGTTCAGCTGAAAAGAGTACTGTACATCATTGGTATTCATGAGTAAAATCTTGTTAATCCTGATCACATGCAGCAAATCCAGAGCCGACTTCCTTACCTGGATGCACAGATCCACTTGTACACATGAAACACACACACATACACACTGATGTATCATATCTAACAAAGTGTAAAGCTGGTAAGAGCTCAATCCCAATCCTGTTTTCTAAATTATTATTACTGTACTGGGTAAAAATAATACAAAGCATACTTCTCGGTAACACTTCATTTCACAGGTTTGCAAATTTCATGGTAATTAGGTGATAATTAGTAAGTAACCTATTTGAAATTTCTTTGGAATTACTGCCAAATTACCCCAACAGTTACTTTACTTTACTTTATTACAAACATTATTTAATAATTATATGCTGAAATGGCATATAATGGTTAAAATAGGGCCCTTATAGGCTTGTGAAGCGGCTGCTCTTCTTCGGAGGTGGAAAACCAAAATTAATAAAAGACACTTCTGATCAGGCACAAATCTCACTACTGTGTGACTTATTGTCAACACAAATGTAACCTGGTAGCTAACTGTCATGATTCAGAGAGGTTTTTAAGAAATTTCAAAAATAGTTTACCAGCTAATTATCAACTAATTACCATGAAATTTGCGGACCTGTAAAATTAAGCTTTACCTACTTCTGCATGTATGCCTCTCAGGTTTGTGAATCAAAAGCAGAGGTGGTTTTGTCTATGTCCCATATTACAGTAATTGATCATGATAATTAAAAGATTGTTTCGACAGTCTGTGAGCTGAATTTTACTGCTTTAAAACTGCAGCTATTTTGGTGATTTAGATCGCTTTATAAGCTTCAAGACCCTCAATAACTCAACCGGTCAATATTGGCTAAATCAGTCGGGCATTGTGTGTGAGGCTAGAACAAACTGGTACATGCTCAGTAATCACATATCCGGTTATATTTGATGTTTTTCCGAGTCACAGCCTGCCAGAAACTACACAGCACACTAGATACAGATGGCTCCATGTTTTGCAGGCTAAAATGGGCCAATTGGATCTCAGTTCTTACATAAAATACCCAATTAACTTCAAGTACTCGTGGAAAATGTGTGACAGGAAGTACACCGTAATATACAAAAAGGTATAACCCAAAAATCTTATCAGAACTGCTCATTGGGTTTTCTAAATTCTGTTTCTTTTAGTTCAGTAATTATTCTTAATGTGAAGTTATTAGCATTTAAAGACATCTGCTGAATGGTTGGGAAACATGAAAGTGAAGACACTTCCTGTTCTCTCTTTCTGCTGTCTCTCACAGAATCCACACAGCGCTGCTCACATTTAAAGACAAGCCTGGCTTTTTCTTGAATTATAAATCGTTTGAAATGAATTTACGTATTTAAAGAGAAAAAAAATAAAGGAAACATTGAAATAAGGGCTGTTATTCATCCTGAATCTGTGGACAAATATACATCTGGCAAGGTCATTCAATAATCACTAGGAAAAGCACCAAACATGTTAAATACTGGTAGAAACATGTTATTTAACCCTAAAAGACCTACATAGACCTGTTTTTGTCTTTTTTTGGGGGGTACATTTGGTCTTTTGGGGGAGATAGCAGGTCAACAGTAGATGTCACAAAGAAGTGGTGTACATCATCTGAAAGCTGGGAACCTGAAGATTAATCTGAGATGCAGCTCATCACTGTGTCAAATTGTTCTAGTCATAAATCAGATGTAAACATGAACTAATTAATTAATTGATTAAAATAAATAGTGAAAGAGTACAGTATGAGGGCTTAGAACATTATGATAGAAGTATATGATGTCCATCTCCATGCTCTATTATGTTTCATAAATTGTTGCAGCAATTTAGGTTGATACCATTTGTTACACAGATTTGATGCTAAATTGAACCTTTTTTTTTTTTTTACCATTCGAGAATTCATAAAAATGATCAAAAATCCCTCCAAAATACCACATTAAGACAACAATGTTGGCTTCAAAAACGTTTGATATTTGGAGATTTCTGCAAGGACTGCATTTCTTGGCAATTGGATGGCGAGCACTTCTGTTCTGGGAACTGCTCAGAAACTAGGGATGTGCATTTCAAGCAAAATGCGAGAAAAAATACTATTCTATAATCACTGGGAACTAGTCGATCATTTTTAAAAAATGCAAACTGACCGCGCCACACACGCTTTACAGGTAGTAACGTTACTACCAGGTGGTGCGTCATCATCATCATCATCACACATGAATAGAATTGGGCTCATTGGATCCACAAGAGTCTCAGCTTTACAGTGATACCCAACTTATGTGATTCTAAGACTCTTTAGGGACCCCAGTATGCAGCAATATTCAAACACATCATTTTAGAATAGGCAAAGATAACACATTTGTACTACATGCAAATAACTGCATGTTTTTTTTCCCCAAACTGCATGTGATTATCATAAAGTGGGCATGTCTGTAAAGGGGAGACTCGTGGGTACCCATAGAACCCATTTTAATTCACATATCTTGAAGTCAAAGGTCAAGAGACCGCTTTGAAAATCACCATGCCAGTTTTTCCTCACCAAAATTTAGCCCGACTTAACTTTGGAGCATTATTTAGCCTCCTTCACGACCAGCTAGTATGACATGGTTGGTACCAATGGCTTCTTTAGGTTTTCTACTTTCATATCCCAGTATCTACACTCTACCTTTAAGACTGAGCATGCTACGGCCTTTTAAAGACCGTAATGTCAGCCGGGATGCTGCATGATGAGTTATGTATGATATAATGATATCCTTAAGGGGAGACACTTGTGACTAAATCACCGTCCACTGGATTCATTGGATACCTTCATATATGAGAGTCTCGGGTTTCCACCCAGCACTTTCACGGTAACTATCTCATTAGGAGACATCTCTGGAGGTCGATCTTGATGAACCCAAACAACTCTGAGAAATCTCATGTTGCCATGGAGACATAATCAGCATCTCTACCCCTGCTATAGAGCCCTCGTCACAGTAAACCCCCCACCACCATCTCTCCATCCTTACTCCATACACATGTGCTTCCTGGAGATAAACTGCCCCCTCGCTGCTGCTCTGTTCTCCAGCAGCATTTGTCCTGAGAAACATTTACATACCAGCATCAAAGTTTCATGAAGGAGGCATGAAATAGTAATATGTTGATTTCACACTGGCCAGCTAAACACGGCACAAACACAGAGTGAGTCAGGCAACACGGCAGCTTGCCTCTGGTCGGTACCGTTTGTACTTGAGGGCCAATTTACGTTGTGCCCACTCACACTGTGAGAAAAAAAACACTTCTCTTAATACCAGGTTATTCAAAAGTGAAACAATAGCATCCTATATTATTTATATCCTGCACGCTGAAGCTTTTATCTGTACTTTCAGCATAAAAAGTGTTGCTTTACTCAGCGTTTTAGAAGCCTATATCTTCAAAGAGAGCTCTGAAAACATCCACTTTAAAGCACCAGATAGCCTCTGATTTCCATCCTATATATCTGCTTAGAACTGCCACGATGTTATGTTTTTAATGGGAGAGCAAAGTCCAATGTGCAGAACTTGTGGAAGTCAGTGATTAAAGCGAACGTGTTGCGAAGCGGCAGAGCGCTGCATGCTGTAATGCTGCGCAGCATGTGGGCTCTTTGAGACTGGAGATAAGAGGCAGGCAGCAGGGCCGGCCTGCTGAAGGAGGAGGAGGAGGAGGAGGAAGAAGAGGAGGAGGAGGAGGAGAGGGGAGATAAATGTCAACAAAAGAGGCAAGCATCTGCTGCTGAGGAGCTCCAGGCTGGAGGCCCCCCCAGCAGCTCCCAATGAAATGATAACCATGGCGACAAGGCCAACTGATGCCTACGTCCAGCGCTGTGGTGTCAAATCAGCAGATCCCTGCTGGGGTGACGCATGACCCTCGGCCATGAGAACCGATGGTTATCACACCGAGACTCACTGTTTGTTTATATACAGTACAGTATGTGTGTGTCTGGTGAACAGAACATGCGTCATACTTACAGTAACTAAAAGTACAGAAGAACAATCAGCTAAATGTGCTTAAAGTATGACAAAGTATGTGTTGGCTAATGAGGACTGTAACTAATGATGCATCAATGGGTAAGCAGTATTTTACGGTTGTGTTGGTCGAGCTGGAGCTAGTTTAAATTACTTTATATACTGTTTGGTATTTTAGTCAATTGGTTCTCAGCCTAGGGGTCGGGCCGCTTCAAAGGGTCACAAGTATGTAAAAACGGAGGGTATTTCATTTTTAAACTTTCCTCTAATTTTTCATTCTTTTTTTTGGTGAAATATTGGATCATTTGACCTCTTTATGCTCTGAACAAGGGCTGCAACAAACGATTCATTTCATTGTCGATTAATCTGTCAATTATTTTCTCGATTAATCGATTAGTTGTTTGGTA
Organism: Sebastiscus albofasciatus; assembly: GCA_916701655.1. NCBI lineage: Eukaryota > Metazoa > Chordata > Actinopteri > Perciformes > Sebastidae > Sebastiscus > Sebastiscus albofasciatus. Next base: position 159,547 of record CAKAOI010046876.1, read on the forward strand.
AAAAAAAAAAAAGTCAATCAGTGTTTCCTAAAGCCCAAGATGACGTCCTCAAATGTCTTGTTTTGTCCACAACTCAAATATATTCCGTTTACTGTCATAGAGGAGTAAAGAAACCTGAAAATATTCACATTTAAGAAGCTTTTTTCTTAAAAATTACTCAAACAGATTAACTGATTATCAAAATAGTTGACAATTAATCGATTGATCGTTGCAGCTCTACCCTGAACACTTATTTTAACAGTTGTTAAATAAATATAGTGGAGTAAAAAGTACAATATTTTTCTCTGAAAAGCATAGTAAAGTATAAAGTGGCATAAGATGGAAATACTTAAGTTAAAATTGTACTTAAGTTCAGTAAATGGTAAATGGATTGCATTTATAGAGCTCCTTTCTAGTCTTCCAACCGCTCAAAGCACTTTACACTACATGCCAACGTTCACACATTCATACATATGCACGTGTATTCGTACATACTGTATATCATGCAGAGGCTGCAACACAAGGTGCCAAACTGCTCATCAGGATCTAATCTAAATGCTCATTCACACACCGATAGCTCAGCCTTCAGGAGCTATTTGGGGTTCAGTTCAGTTCGCCTAAGGACACTTCGACATGCAGACTGGAGGAGGGATCGAACCACAGATTTGTCCGATTAGTGGACGATCCGCCCTACCTCTGATGCCACAGTACTTAAGTTAATGTACTGCTGCTGACGTGTAAAAAACAAAACAAAAAGGGCAGGAAAAAGAGAGATAGCTCTGGTTAGTCTTCCCCTGGTGGGTGCAAGAACAAGGGCAGAACATCAGCCTGAGATGTGAGCAGCCGTCTCCGATACAGTGACACAGTTTCAGACCCAAAAACACAACACAACACAAAACACACACACACACACACACACACACACACACACACACACACACCCTCCAGTATCTTCCCAGTTCACATTGCCCTTCCCTCCTGAAGGCATTAAGCCGTCACATAGCATTAGAGAGCACACAGAGCTGTGCACTGAGCAACAGATGTACATGTACAGTAAAACTACACCATGTGCCCACACACAGTGCACCGGCCTCCGGGGCGATAAGCGAGGAGGCAGCAGCAGCGGAAACATGATGTCGCATCTCTCTGTGACTCTCCCTGCAGACGATCCTCGTGGGAGACAGCGGAGTGGGCAAGACCTCTCTGCTGGTTCAGTTCGACCAGGGCAAGTTCCTCCCGGGGTCCTTCACCGCCACCGTCGGCATCGGTTTCACAGTGAGTCTACACTTCCTGTCCTCCACACACCCTCCCTCCCTCCCTCCCTCGCATGTTTTCTCTCCCTCCTCCCTCCCTCCTGTCACGCTGTTGACTTGTGATGAGAAGGACATGTCAGCCGCGATGGGCTGTTTGCACTGAAGTCGTGACGTGACAGTGAAGCAAATCTTCTCCGTTTCTGTGCTGTTTTTGTGTGCCGGTGAAGTGCAGCAGCATGAATCAGTGGTGTTCTCCAGTGTGGGATGTTGCATCTTCTCACTGCATTCATTACACTCTGTATGTGTGTGTGTGTGCATTATTATGGTTAATGATGCCTCTGCTATGATTAAATTAGTGTGAAGACACAGGGCTGCTTATGGAAGTCATGGCAGGCAGGCTGTTTGCTGCTGGATGTTTGTAACAAAGCTGTTTTAAACCAGGATGATTTTATGCTTTGTGACATGTGTGAGGGAGAGGGTGGGGGGGCGGGGGGGTGTTTCAGTCTGTGTGGCTAGTGGAGGAAAGAGGAGACAAACTAGGGAAGATGTATGGCTCATTTAACATCTGATTCTTCAGCTGTGATAACTTTGGCTTGGTGTCATTGCCATTAGAGCAGCACAGAGGAGGCAGAAATCTGTGAGAAGGTATAAAATTGGCTTTGCCATTTCGCATTAGCATAAGATTGTGGTAGCGTGTGATTCAAGCTTTAAAAAAAAGCCTGCAGGGAAATGCACCACAGAAACAAAATAAGTCACTCTGCTGCAGCTGCATACGTGTGGATTTAAAGTCAAGTGTATAAGACAGACTTTGATCATTTCTTTTTTTTGTCTTTATTTTGATGGGGCTTGGCGCAGTTTGTCAAAATAAAGTGTCTTAAATGCACATTTCTTATACAATCTTATTATAACCTTTCACCTTTTTGCATTTAAAGCTTTTTCAGCCTCTGATTTCTTATAAACTACCATAGATGATAGAGCTGTGTAATAGCAATAACCTGACAATATGATATGTATCATGATCCATATTGAGATATATTGCGCTACTGTAAGCAAGGCAATATATTGCGATTTTTGTAATATCATTTTAGGAAAACTGCAGTTCTATAAAGAACATACCAGAAATACACCCTTTTTTAGAATAGGCAGAAATTACACATTTAAACTGCATGCAAAAAAACTGCATTGTTTTTACCCCAAAACTGCATGTGATTATCATAAAGTGGGCATTTCTGTAAAGGGGAGACTCGTGGGTACCCATAGAACCCATTTTCATTCACATATTTTGAGGTCAGAGGTCAAGAGACCCCTTTGAAAATGGCCACGCCAGTTTTTTCCTCGCCAAAATTGGAACATTATTTAGCCTCCTTTGCTTTGTTTTCTAGTTTAATACTTTAAAAACTGAGCCCGCTGCATTCTCCAAAAAAGATCGAACAGCGGCCGGGCCTGCTTTATGAGGTTAATGAAAAATCAATACAGCATTTTGGAGAATCGATACAGTATCGCAAAACATAATATCGCAACACTCATGCGCATCGATATTTCCTTACACCCCTAACAGATGATGAAGCAGTGAGTTTTAGTTCAAACAGGCAAGATACAGCCACTTCTTTTTCACCCTATTCATAATTAAATCAGCTCTGTCTACACATGAATGTTTCATCATTACACTCATGTCAGAGTGGTGAGGCGTTTGCCTGCCTGCAGCCGAGACGAAGAAGACGAGCGATGCATTCATATGTTCAGACAATATAGATTACATGTCAGTTATGTAATAACATAAATGATCTCTGACCATGTGTCATTTAGTCCAGAGCAGAGACTCGACTTGAACACTGGGGGGAGACAAACACTGCAGGAAAAACATTCATTTTTTCAGACTCAGAGTCTCAGTGAAACCATTTTAGACATGTATGACATGCTAATTAAATGAAGGGATTTGGGGATATTTATAGAATGTTCTTGACAAGACTTGGATCATGATGTGTTTGGCTGCCTTGAGGAGGGATGTTAAATTCATGGGTTGATAAAGAGAGCTATAATAATAACAAAGGACAGGATCTACTTTATGATAATATAAGTCAGGAATTTTCTGAGATATTCTTAAAGGAAACATGTTTGGAAAAAAAAAAAAAAGGTTTGTGCGCCATTTTACGCACGAAGTCCATCTATCTTTAGGGAGGGAAATTCATCATATACATTAAGTGTATTTAAACTAATAGATGCAGTTTTCCTCTCCTCCTCTCTGACCCTCTCAGTGATGGACCAGCACCACCTGTGGCGGATGAGTCAGCCGTCATCAGCGCGCTTTGACCCCCAGCAGCTGTTATTTGTAGGGACAATGTCAGCCTGAAAACACACACACACACACACACACACTGGTGTTTTCACTAATAAGAAAAAAAAAACCCACAGTAGCTGTCGACGTCCTCAAATGCTCAGTCAATAACCACCTGCCCACGCCACAGGATGCAGAGAAATGTCCCCCCTGTTTTGCTTTTATTCTGGTGACGCGTGGATGTAGACGCCGGAGCTGCTGATTGTTTTTCAACTTTGACAGTGTCGCTTCCGTCTTTTTGACATATTTGAGGTGTGATTTTTTTGTTTGTTTTTTCCTCGGGGGAAAGCGCCTGGTGGTTGTGTTGATCATGTTTGTGATGCGAGCATCATCATCATCATCGTCGGAGGAGCTGCTGCTGGAGGCTGGCGGACACCGGCACTGAGCGGCGGAGCGGCGGAGAGCTCTCAGACACCGGGCGCGTCTTTTTTTCTTCTCTTGGACACATCTCTTCTCTCTGAGACAACTGTGTGTGTGTGTGTGTTTTTTTAGCGCACTCTTCTTCTTCTTCTTCTTCTTTTGGGTGTTGCGATGTCCACGAGGAAGACATCGTTGACGGACAAGCAGGCTAAAAACGGGACGTCCAAATATGTGTTGGAGAGATGCGCTTCTGTTAACGAGTATTATGATATTGCCTTCAAGGTGTGTATTTCCATCTTCTGTTTTTGTGTGTGTTTTTTTCTTTGTGGTGGAAGGAACAGGTGTCTTTAAATGTTTGATACACACAAACAGCTGGGTTGACTCTCCACATCTGGAGCATATAATGAGTGAAAACCAGTTGATTATGCATTGTGCTTGTTAAACAGGCCACACATGACACAAGTCATCCACCTGATGGTTTCATCTGAATTACTAACAAGTCTCTCTGAGCCTTTAAATCTCTCCAGCTTGCTTTGTCCGCCCTTTTACTGGTATAGGCAAATATTTGCTGAGGGTGTACTTGTTGCTCCCTCCCATTAAATATTTATTTATAAGAAGCTATATACCTGCAACTGTTTATTAAAAGAGCCACAGACAAAAGACAAAAGTTAAAGTTGAATTGTCTTTGTTATCTATGATGTGTTTATGCAGCTATATATGACTCAGTCTGTGAATAACCGTGCCTGGATGGATTGTATAATTACACATCCTGTTGGTGTAATTATATTGATTAGTTTTGGATGCATGCTGAAAAATAATGAGAGAGTTGAAATTACAGAGTTGGCTCAAAACATCTCGAGTCCTCTCTCTACAGTATACAGAGTGTCACATGTTGGTGGCAGCTCAGACACACAGTGGATCACAACACTATCTGTAGCTATAGGGCTGGGCAATATGACGATTTATGGTCAAAAAACATATAAAAATGTCTTGTCGTATATATTTTTCTGGATCGTTTCTATTCAACACAGTCTCACAGCAGTTGGTGAAACAGTCATGAAATTTAATCTATTTGATTGGTGTACACAGACACGAATCTCCCTTTTTTTCACGATGCTCTGCACGACTTTCAACAACGTACTTTTAGTGCATTTTCCTATACGAATGTCCATCAATCTAATTTCTACACCACTCTTTTAAAAATCAAACTATTTAGGCTTAGGAAAACATTGACTTGGTTAGGCTTAGGCAACAAAACTACTTAGTAAGGTTCAGGAAAAGATCGTGGTGTGGGTTAAAATAACACTGTAAGTGGCGTTACTTAAGTACGGAAGTTACGTGACAAAAACTACATAGTTAGGTTTAGGAAAAGATCGTGGTTTGGGTTAAATAACACCAGAAGTGGCGTAACATAATTATAGAAGTTTCATGAAAAAGACTACTCAGTTAGGTTTAGGGAAAGATCGCGGTGTGGGTTAAAATAACACCGGAAGTGGTGTAATATAAGTACGTAAGTTACGTGAAAAAAAGTATTTGGCTAGGTTTAGGAAAAGATTGAGGTTTGTGTTAAAATAATACAGGAAATGGCGTAACATAAGTATGGAAGTTATGTGAAAAAAACGACTTGGTTAGGTTTATGAAAAGATGTTTGGGTTAAAATAACGCCGGAAATGGCGTAACATAATTACGGAAGTTACGTGACAAAAACTACTTGGTTAGGTTTAGGAATAGATCGTGGTTTTGGTTAAAATAACTTTGGTGTCCAGTGTTTGTTTTTTGACCCACCCATCCACCCCGACCTCCTCCCTACGTGGCATTCGCCGCTCTTCATACTTCAATCAATACATTCAATTTCTTGACTATTTCACGAACTGCTGTTCAACTCGGCTGTTCTATCGCAATACAGGCTATAGGCTATTTCTTTTTTCTCTATAATTTCACTTAGAGTTATGTTTATTTTGCACTCCCGTTCCTAAAATGAGAAAATACTCCATACTTTTCATTTGTCAAATATTTAATTCACACAGGAGTAATAAAACAAATGGGCTTCATCATGTGGTTAATTCATATAGACTATGTATTTACTGAATTACCAGAAAACATGCTATATTGTGATATATATATATCGTTATCGAGTTATGAAATGACTTATGTCGTGATAGAAGATTTTGGCCCAGCCCTAACTGTAGCTGTATTTTCCATATAATATTAACTGAAATCTTACCAAAAATAAGACATTGCACAACATTATCAACTGACTCAAACATCGTGATCCCACTTGTGAAATATCTTTCTCACGGGATTGCAAAATAATTTATGCAGCACGTCCCTCAGCTTTAATTTCCTCTTCAGAGAGGGGGGATTGTAATTCTTATCCTAGCATCACATATAAGCTGTCAGTCACATGTTTAACCTGTTGTCCCTCTTCTCTGGTGGTGGGTTCGCTCTATAGGTGATGCTGCTGGGAGACTCGGCCGTGGGGAAGACGTGCGTCTTGGTGCGCTTTAAGGACGGGGCGTTTCTCGGAGGCAACTTTATAGCCACCGTTGGAATAGACTTTAGGGTGAGAGAGATGCTGTTGAGCAGTCACAGAGTGGCTCATTATACTGTTCATTACTTCTGTGTTTATATTATTTTCTTGTTGCCATTATGAAGAAACATTTATCATCTGAAAAACAACCTTAATGATATTTACCAAAGCAACAAGGGATCCACTTGTTAGAGCCACCGCGGCCCAATTATCACATTTATTTCCGCGCGGAACACTTCGTCATTCTGGCGATGATGGCACCAAATGTATAAAATCGTCTCACCAATCAAGTCGAGTTCACAGACCACTTGTGCTGCGAGGCTCGGTGTGGATTGGCTTCCTAAATGTCTTGGCAGATGCCTGCCCACGTCTCTCTCTCTGTCTCCTGGAAAGATTGGCTGTGGCTCAACTCAGTCCTGAAGGAGTCACACTGCTGACAGACGAGCTCCTACCTACTAGTCGCATACACCTCATGCACACACACACACACAGCGACCCACGCAGCAGTGACTGTCGCTGAATTTGGAGCAGATTTTCTACTGTATATCTTCCTCTGCGGGGATGAACAGGAAAATAGGCGAGTGTTTCGACCTCCCATCAAGGCAAAACACTCACACTAATGGCGAGTCAAGTAGGGGTGGTTTGAGGAGGAAATTGTGTTACATTAGACGGAGTGATGTATTGTCTTCTTTGGACGGCGGTGTAGACATTAGAGAGCGTAATGGACATCTGACAGATGGAGCTATATGGACATTGTCTATTCAGAAGCGTTCATCTCAAGCGAAAGCAACAAGTAACTGCAGCCAATGCCCATTCATAAAATGCATTACAAAGGGAACTGACACTGGTTTATACACAAAAAAACAGGATGGATTCAGTGTCACACTATTCATTCAGAAGAAGGGCTCTTAATGTAAGCAATTTGTGTTTGTGAAAAGGGGCAAAGCAGCTTAGAAATCATCCGAGAGGAGCAGTTGAGTCAATATGCTGAGGTTGTCCTCTGTGCATGGTTAGGCAGGCAGGCAGGCTGTTGTGGCAGCTTGTAACATGGCCGGTCTATTTTCGGCGTGCTTCCTTGTAGCAGTTACTCAGCATGCAGGCTCCTCTCACGTCATAATTGAGAGGGGAAAAAATGGAAACCCATGGCAACTAATGCAGGGGTTGAACCATGTCCATTCTGCCAAGGCAAGAGGATTCAGCAGGTGGCAGCTTTAGATTTTTGCACACGTCGCGGAGGTTGTTATTTTGTCGCTGCATCTGCATTTCTTTTGGGTTTCGCATTTCCGCGTGTTTCTCAGGAAAGGCCGGGGCGTGTTTTGTGATGACCTGTCACTGATGCAAAGCGATAAAGTGATTGCAGGAAGTGCTGCAGAACATTTTGCGAGTCGCACTTCCTTCATCACGCTTTGGTGGTTTTCGCTGTGCAAGGTTGAAATGCGGTTGTGACCTGGCTTGTTGCTGTAGCAGGTCATAACATCAAAGAAACTCCCCCCATGAAACAGAGCGTGAGAGAACCTGTGTTTTTGTCGTTGCATGTTGGAGCATGCATGTTAAAATTCTGCATGGTACATCAACCTTTATTTCCACTTCACACTTAAAGTGGACCTATTATGCTTTTGTACCTTTTCCCTGTCCTTTAGTGTGTTATACTGTATAGTTTTTTGTGCATGTAAAAGGTCTGCAAAGTTACAAAGCCCAAAGTCCACACCAAAGGGAGTTAAGCCTGGTTTATGGTCGCCGTAGTGAAACCAGCGTGAGGTGCGCGCGCCAAAAAATGATGTCATCGCAGCTTTCAGGTGGTACGCAAGTTGTCGCGCCCTTGGTCGTGCACCTCTGAATTTTTGTAACTACGTGCCCACTACGCCTTTCAGTTCAACATGGATGCTTTCGAGGGAAGACTGGTTAAGCAGGTTTCCCTGTACAGACTTCTCTACAACTGTTCATTGAGAGACCACAGGGACAGTCCCATGACATTAAATACTTGAAAGGAAATAGGCAACACACTGGGGAAAGAAGCGGCTTATTGCTGCAGGCTGTGAAAGAATACGAGACATTGTTTTGTAAAAGCTAAAAAAAGCGACCCAAGGGAAAGCACCGAGAGACAGAAAGTAGCTTTGACTTGGAGGTAAGCAACAGCAATTATTACAGTGCACAAATGCAACGTTTGACGGTACGTCAGTGTTTACTACTGTTGCCAAGCAGCCTACTTTCCTTTCCGGTACCACTCGTTGACTTCTTGCTTATCCACAGAATATTTTGTTTGTACGCCCCCCCTGGCGTTTCGGAGCATATTGCAACGAACAATGCGTTGTGCATAAATGCCTCTGTGCATGCTCGTAGTGCGCGCACCATCTACGGAGACCCGCGTCACGGTGTCTCACGCAAGTATAAACAAATCTTTACTCTCCCCCACAGAAACACTGCCCCTGAACTGCCTGAAACATCTTGATTGAAGTCACGCCTTTTCTTCCGTAACGTGGTGATGTCACCAAGTAATACATTTGCGTAATACCTGCCTAACGTCTAGTGTGGCATGCCCTCAAACAAAGCTAGTAAGAGCGGAGCTGGAACGGAGTCTGAAGAGTTTGGTTCGGTTGACCAATCATAACAGAGTGGGCCAGCTGACCAATCAGAGCAGACTGGACTTTTCTGGAGGGGGCAGGAGCTCAAACAGAGCGTTTCAGAAAGAAAGTAAAAACAGGTGCTGCAGCACAGCCGGTATGAGTAAAATAAAGTGTTTTTTGAACAATAAAGCAGGTAAACATGTTCTGGTAGAAACCTAAAATCCAATTATGCACCTGAAAATGAGCACAATATGTCCCCTTTAATTCAACACGTTCACCGGTCACAACATTTAGATTTTTTTAGCGGGGTGCCTATACTATTTTAAGCCAATCTTTTCTCTACAGGAAATCAGAGGGCACCCCTACGGGGCTGCAGGAAATTAACGGGGGAGTCAGTTGTTATGCTGCCAGTCTCTCTTTCTCACTGTTGTGTAATTAAGTCTAATCCCAGGACCTTGTTGTTGTGTGGGTGTTGCAAATTACTTTCCCTGCCAGCATTCAAAACCACTTTTAGTTGTCTTGTTTCTTTAACCACATGCAGAGTGTCTTAGCTTTTTTTAGTCTGCCGTGATGTTCGTCATTCATCTCTGTGCAGTTTTCACAGCACTCTAGTCTTTAAAGCATATGGTGGATTGTCAGTCTCTCACTGCTCTCTCTCTCGTTGTCTGCAGAATAAAGTGGTGGATGTCGACAACCTGAAAGTCAAACTCCAGGTGAGAACATGGACCTTTACCTGTGTGAGACTCAGCTCACTATAAATGGCAAATCATCTCATCCATCTGGCAGTAATTGACTTAAATATTGACTCATCTGCTAGATTATGTAGAATCAAAAATAATATCAAAAGTGATAATTGACCTTAATATGCTTTACACTGTCTTGTCATTGTTTGTGTTGCCAATCCAATCAAAGAATCTGATATTGTAGTAGGTAAGATAAGCGGCTCCGCAGGTTCATGTGCCAGCAGCAAGCTGTTAATCTGAGGCACATACCCGTCTATCATCATAACCTGTTCATTCAACACTGAGTGGGAGGTGCCAAAATTAGATTCCTCTGCTACCTCGAGTAAATCCTTAGATTTGTTTTTCTTGCACGGGTCTCGAACATAATAAAATCCTGTTATTAATTCCAAAATAGAGTCGACCACCACAGGTGTAAGTCTATAGGCTGAGCTACTATAGAAAGGAAATACATAAAAGATGAAGATCAGAGAAAAAGGTTTTAAGTTTTCAGGCTGACTGGATAAACAGTGTAACCGATTGATTGGATGTAATACTGTCATTTGATGTTTTTTCAAACCAATTATTATATAGATACAACCTAAAAACTGCACTCTAGAAAACTTAAAGGAATATCTTGATATAATTTATTAATTTGTAATTGAACATATTTAAACATAGGATTTAAAGGTACAGTGTGTAGGATTTGGCAGCATCTAGTGGTGTGGTTGCAGATTGCAACCAACTGAGTACCCCTCCGCTCACGCCTCCCTTTTCAAGACTGCAGTAACGTGAGCCGCCGAGTGCAACAGCGTTCGCCTCACTCAGAGGCCATCCTTACCTTAATAACACTACTGTAGGAGCAACGGAAGTTGGATGGCGGCTGGCCTTACCACGGTTTTGCACTCTGCGGCTCTCGTTACCGAAGTTTCACAAGCGTGTCGGAGAACTACGGTGGCCTTCAGGTAACGTTAAAACATGAAAGTCTCTCTCTAGAGCCAGTTTAGTTTGTCTGTTCTGGGCTACTGTAGAAACATGGCGGCGCAACATGGCGGACTCTGTGAAGAGGACCTGCTCCCTATGTAGACATGAAGGGCTCATTCTAAGCTAACAAAAACACAACCATTTTGAGTTTCAGGTGATTATACACTGATGAAAACATAGTTATGAATATTATATTCAATTTCATTTAATAGATCTCCCGAAATGTTACACACCGTTCCTTTAAATTTTAACCACACCAAAACGTGAACTCCACGAGAGTCAAAAGCTACTTATTGCTACCTTTTAGCATGACTACAGCTTTATTTATTCTCTATGATCAGCTTTACATGTTACCTTATTTATGTATTATTCATGTCCTTATTTTATGGATAACAAACTAAACTACCAAGATGTAAGTTCATCAAAAATTGATTGGATTTCAATTACAGGAAACAGCTCCAGGATCAAAAAGTTAATGGAGCTTTATCAGCTGGCAAATTGACTGTTTGGTTTTTATCCTAGCTGTATATATACACATTTATATGGCATGAAATGTATGATTAAAAAAAATGTCAAAAGTCAGAATCCAGTGTTAGCTAAAGTTTGAGTAACTATGTCATTACAATTTGGCATTGTAAGGCAGTATACTGTAATGGTATGTTTCTGCATTTGTTGTTGCCTGTGCAGCAGGATATTGCTGCGAGGATGTTCAGTTTTTTCAGTCTGTTATGCAACTACCATGACTAGTTAAGATGTTTTTAATCGCTATGACCAGATAGTTTCTACCTTATTCATGTAGGATAACAAATTAAACTACCAAGATGTCAGTAAAATCCTAATTGATGTGTTTCATTCATAGGAAACAACTAGAGGATGTAAAAATAAATTCATATTTAGCAGCTTGCTGTGGCCAACTTACCTGACCAGCTTCAACTAGCTACATTAGTGTCTCTTACTTTGACTGTTTGGTTTGATTTTGAGCTGTTTTCTTTGAATTAATACCGTTTTTTTAAAACTCTATGTTAAAACAAGTCAGATTCTGGTCTTAACTACATTTGGACTAAATATATAGTTGCTGCATTTTAGCTTTGTAGGGCGGTATAATGGTATGTTTCTGCTTTAGTCGTTGGCTGTGTGTGATTTGCTGCGAGGATTGTTCAGGATGTTCAGTTTTCCCATGTTTGCTGTTGTGTAATTATGTGGTTTGTTACGCAGATCTGGGATACAGCTGGCCAAGAGAGATTCCGAAGCGTAACGCACGCCTACTACAGAGATGCCCAGGGTAACCTTTGCTTTTTATATTGTACTTCCTCATGCTCCTGTATGTGTGTGTGTGTGGGAACGGGTGGTGTAGGTAACCTGGCTGAGACGTGTGCTTTTCATTAGTGTGTGCATAGAAAGTGTGTATAGGTGTCGATGTGTTGTGTGTGTGTGTGTGTTGCATGAGACGGTGTGCAGACAACAATAAAGGTGTTCTGTTTCCTTTTACAGCGTTACTTCTGCTTTATGATATCACCAGCAAGCCGTCGTTTGACAATATCAGGGTAAGACTGCATCAAATTACTTCTCCCTCCCACTCTCTCCCTCTTCTCTCTCTCCATTTTCACTTCCTAAACCCTCTCAAGCTGAACGCTTCACTCTGTCTGTTTACATGCAAAGCACTGTGAGGCCCTCCAACATTTTCTCACAGCTCTCTTTTGAAATGACATGATGTTATCGCTTGCTTCGCTACACAGTTCCCAGTTTCAGTAATGAAAAGCAATAAAAGTGTTCAAGGATAAGAGTGACTCAGTCTCCCCATGATTGATTGGAGGATGGTAATAATACGCGGCGCGGGAGAGGAGAGCGAAAATGCAGACTTGTGCGAGCGGTGGTATTTGTTTTGTTTATAGACCAATCTCTCTTTCTTCTTTATACTTTCAAAAGGCTTGGCTGACTGAGATACACGAGTATGCCCAGAAGGATGTGGTCATCATGTTGCTCGGCAACAAGGTGAGCGAAGCTTCCTTTTTTTGCGTTACATAAAAGAGATCAGGAGGATAACTGGTCTCTTAGCACAATTTTAACACACTCTTATCACACTCAGACAGACATGTGAATGCTCCGAAGCCAGAAAATGTCTCCGCTGTGACGCACGGATGCAAAACTCTCGCTGAACATTTACAAGTGACACGCAGTTTTAATTGTGTTTTGTGTGTCTCCATTGATTTATGTTTCTGTCTGTGAGAAGAATTTCCCTGCGGTGAAACTAAAGTTGGTCTACACATTCATTTCATACTCATCACCCAATGTTATTTTATTGTTGTGACTGGGAAGGATACATTCAAAATCAGCCACAAAATGACTTATCACTTGCTTCAAGCTTCCCTTGCATGGACCCATTTCCCCCCACAATGCTGCTGGTGATGAATATCACTGCTGCTATATTTCTAAGCTCCCTCTGGTGGCTCAGAGCGGACTCACCCCTCTCCAGGGTCAGACATGTCACACAGCAGCCACTCAGATCATTTGCTGCGAGAGCAGCGGGACTGCCGGCATCAGTCTGTGGGAGCGCTGCTCTTCTGCTAGAGGTGGAGTTTCTGACATCTCATCATTATGAAGGAGCTCCGGCTCAGCCAGCTGGCGGCAGATAAGAGGACGTGCGGGTTGACACGGCGGTGCCTCACTGTAGCTAATGGCATGGTGACTCTGTGACCCTTCACCTCCGCTATGATGACTTGTTTTCTCTTCCCCCCTGCTGCCGTCTTGTAGGCAGACATGGCCGCGGAGAGGGTGGTGAAGACGGAGGACGGAGAGAGGCTGGCGAAGGTAATGTGTGACGGCTGGTCATATTCTCAACAACACACACTACACTTGCTCCTCTAATGTTTTTTTTTTCCATCGTAGGAATATGGTGTACCATTTATGGAGACCAGTGCGAAGACAGGAGTCAATGTGGAGCTGGCCTTTCTCGCTATAGCAAGGTAAGTCATAAAGCTGCACTAATCAATATTTTCATATTAGCAGTGGATGAAATGACTGTGTGTAATGTGAAAGGTGTAGTTTAGAGAATCATCATCTGACTCTGCAGTTCTATTCAGCTCTGCAGAGCATTTCTTTTAGCTCTCAGTTTTGTTTTTCCGGCCCAAACATTTGCTGTTTTGGTTCACTCGCACTGCTCTCATCAGCATCGTTTCCAACAGCAGCTATTTTCACCAAAAAAAAGCTCTTATAAACCCACTGTACACTACCCGCCCAGCACGATAGACAGTCAAAGAAAGTGTTTAGCCAACAGCAAACACAAGGCTTTCATCCAGGAGACCGCTGATTGTGTCCCGTGTGTTAAGTTTTACTTTCATCTTACAATCAGCTGTTTGTTCACAACGTTTCATTTTCTCTTTACAAACGTAGTAGTTTTAAGCCCGACCATGTGATTTTTTCCTAAACCAAACCAAGCGGTTTGTTGCCTAAACCTAATGTGACGCAAAGGGGTGTGACAAAGCGTCAGTATGAGAGGAGATGGGATGAGAACGTGTTGTTCATTTACATAAAAATATAGAAAATTTGAAAAATTTTACTTATTTTGTTCCAGTAAAGAGATGCTGCCCTATATAATGATGTTCTAGATGACAGTGTGCTCCCAACTTTGAGGCAACAGCTGAGAGAAGACCCTCTTCTGTGTCAAGAGGCCTCTGTGCATAAAACAAGGCCCATAAATAACTTTTGGCCTGGACTTTCTGGCCTGCACAGAGCCCTGACCTCAATCCCATCAGACACCTTTAGGATGAACTGGAGCGCTGGCTTCATGAGTCAGACTTTATTGCCAAAACTCACTATAACACTCTTGGAGCAAATCCCTGCAGCCAGGTTCTGAAATCTAGTGGGAAGCATTTTTGGAAGACTGGAGGCTGTTTTATTAATGTCTATATAGTTTTAGAATAAAATGTTTAACAATCACATGTGGGTGGAATTCCTGGGTGTCCACTTACTGTTGTTTCTTACCATATAGTATATTTCATTCAAATATTCCATGTAATACAAGTTACCCATCCCACAACACACTGCATGTAGCTAGTTAAATATAATGCAAACAAGTAGACTGTATATAAGAAGTGGACGTAGTCACCGTGACGTCACCCATTGGTTTGTGGACTACGGTTTTGAAGCCTCAAGTTCGCCATTTTGGCCGTCGCTGTGTTGTTTTTTTGCAACCAGAGGTGACACACGAGAGGGTGGAGCTAAGTACAACCGAACGCTGAATAAGACATTTTCAGTCCATGAACTGAAAACACACTGTGAAAGGGTTAAAGTTGTAAGATGAAAACACAGACGACTCCCAGAACGGACAACGCCGTGGGAGCAACCTAAGCATCCCCTGCTTTATGGTCTTTTTGACTCTAAATGGGACCATAATTTACTAAATGAACATCATGCTGTATTGAAGAAGACTTGAAACTAGCGATTGAGACCATAAACTCATGTTTACAATGTTTACTGAGGTAATAAATCAAGTGAGAAGTAGGCTCATTTTCTCATAGACTTCTATACAATCAGACTTCTTTTCGCAACCAGAGGAGTCGCCCCCTGCTGGATATTAGAAAGAATGCAAGTTTAAGACATTGGCTTCACTTTTCAAACCCAGATGTTGATGCCTGACTCAACAGGAGAGAAATCCCTGATGATGCAGATGTTTTTTATTTTCAGAGACATGATTGGTCAATCGGTCAGGTGTCTTTATGCTGAGCTCTAAAGGCCTCACAGTAGTTTTTGTTCATGTTTTGGTTACAAGATGCTTGACAGAAGTGACAGGTGAAAGTCTCTAGAGTAGACCTTTCTCTACACCACGCCACCCACCTAAACAAATACACACGGGGATCATACAGAGGAGTTATTTGCATTTTTCTCATTTCCATAGTTGTCTACAAAACAAATATTTTACACTTCAAAGGCTACATCTTCTTTTAAATAGTCCTCTAAAAGTGAGAAAATTAATGTTTCTACAAATTGTACTAAAAAAATGCACCTAAAGCCAAAACAAAATGAAATTAATTTCCAGTTTATTTGGAAAGAGGGATAACTGGTTGCTCGGTGTGCTCAACCGTAAGGTAAAAACGTGTCGGGTGCTCTTGGAAAACGGGGGAAATTCATAATAGACCAGATGGCAATCCAGGCACTGCAAAATATTAAAACAAGTGGCAAACGAGGAAGGAAATATATTAAATTATTATAGTGGCTAAATCATTAAAAAAGCCAACATGTTTCGACCACTGTAAAAAAAAACAACACAGTTTTGTTTTAAGCCCTGAAGAAGTGGTCGAAAAATATATATTTTTTTAATGATTTAGCCAATAATACAATAATAAAGTCTTTTTAATATATTTCCCTCCTCGTTCGCCACTTGTTTTAATATTTTGGAGTGCCTGGATTGGCTTCCTCTCTATCCTGATTCCCAGTTTAGTTTGCGTCATGCTTCTGGAGTAGTAAACACTGAGGTTTCACATAAAGGGTTTGTATTTTAATCTGCTTCATGCATACAGCTGACATCTTGTTGCAGACTGAGTTTACTCCGGTCTTCTCTTCTAAGTATTTTATACTTTTCTTTGACTTGGCATTGATGCTCTGATCCCTGCAACTAATACACTCTAATGTGTTGTTTTTTTTAAAGCTAATTTCTTGTTTGTTCCTGTTGACTTGTTTTAATGGGATTGTACTTGTCTGAGGCTCCCTGTGGATCTCAAACTGTGTAATTTCTGCTTTTGACTGACTTCCTTGTGCACACACCTTTCTCAATGAAAGGCAGAAAAATATGAAAAGGATTATTATTAAGTCTAAAAATGAGCGATTGCACAGCGTGTTCCCGGAGCTGTGGAAGTAATGTGGGTGATTTGCTATATTCATGTGTATTTTAAGTGCAAGTTAGATTAAATGATTCATGCCAGAAGCATTTTGATTAAATCTCAGTCCTGTTTCTCTCCCTCACTTACTTTTTCTTTCTCTTCCCTTCTCATTTTCTTGATTTGCTCACCCTGTACGTGCTCCATCCCACTCATCCACCCCCTCCGTGTCTAACTTCCTGTCTCTCTCGCCATCAGGGAGCTGAAGCACAGAGCGACAGAGCAGCAGAATGAGCCCAAGTTCCAGATACACGACTACATCGAGTCTCAGAAGCACAAGTCTGGCTGCTGTGGCCTCATGTAGCTGATCCTGATCACCAGGCAGACAGAGACACAGAGAGAGAGAAAGAGAGAAAGGGAGGGAGGGAGTGGGGACGAGGTAAAAAAAGAAGTCTGCTCTCTTACAAAAAGCCAATCCCAGCACCAATCCTGAGAAGCGGACGACCTCGTCTTCTCCACTGAGCTTTTTAGCTTGAAGTGAATCTGGATTGGCCGCCATCCCCTATCTGAAATGTGAATTTAAATCTTGTTTATGTCATCCGTAGAAATGTTTGTGGTCTTTGTGGTGACAGTTGTATCAAACTACAAGTCAGGAGTTGCAATCTGAAATGCAATATCCATCTGCAGGGACAAACAGAAAGCATCATTCTGTTCTGCATAGCTGCAAACTCAAAACGCGTCGTTTTGGATGAAAAATATGGCACCGTCGTGATCTGTGTAGATTCAAAGAGTTTATTATTTGGGCGGGAGGAGGTGTTCGCGCTCCGCTAGGCACACACTTTGCACACACTTTGCAACTAAAGGGTAACTACACCCTCAAGCTCTGCTTGACCCTGGAGTGTCAGTACAAAATATTTAAATATCTTGTGCTCGGAATACAGCGCAGTTTTCGGTGGGCTCATGTGTTGTGTTTACTGCCACTGAGGAGAAATAAATCTGGCCAGTGAACAGTGTTTCTTGGCATGTGCTAATGCTAATGGACCTTTCACAGAGAATACGGTTTGCGAAAAAGTTAATCTAGTTACAACTTTGGGCGTGTGCTCCACTGCACTTGCGCTTTGCTTGGCACAGCAAAACGCTGTTGTTGCGCCGCGAAAGCCATTTGAAATAATCAGTTTCAGAGCGCAGTAATGCCGTCGCTGCGTTCTGTGTGAAAGGCCCATAACGCTACTAGCAGGAGTCAACCATAAACTGTAGAAAATGTGGACGTAGTCTCCGTGACGTCACCCATAGGGTTCGGAAGAGCCGTTGTGAAGCTCAAAGTGGGTGACTCCGGCCGTCGACATCTTGGCAGCATACTTGCCATCCCTGCCAAGACTCCTGTTTTTCATTGCCCTCTTCCGGTTTCCTCCCGGGGTCACAATCCTCCCGCATTTCTCCAGATTTATGGCAGTTTTCCACACCTTTTTTTTTCTTTTCCTTATCTCAATCTGTTTCTGGCACTGTACAGCATGTATAAGCCATAAGCCCTACTGTTTCCAGCAGGACGGCAATAGAGCTACACCAAATATCTTTTCCCGGCGGAGGAGAGCTGCCTGCGACACCGCGGCACAAGCCATCGGCAGTAACAGGTATCAGAGCGCAGTGGTGCCTTTGTCGCATTGTGTCTGAGAGCGCCTCCAGTGAGTGAGAGATGGAGAGAGAAATGGAGAGAACTAAGAGAAAGAAATTATTCAGGGTTTTTTTTCCCTGAGAATTAAAAGTAAAATTAAAAGTAGGCCTATCTAACATAAAATGCTGTTGCGGTGCACTTACTATTTTGTTATTTTCATTCTTTACAAAATCACCAGAATGCAGGAAACAAAGTCTCTGAAAGGACCCCCAGACCGCCCACTTTGGTTTTGAAATCGTTCCTATTTTTGAGGTCTCAAGGTTGGCAAGTATGGATGGCAGTGACGACACAGCCGAACTCCCGACTAATCCAAAAATGGGCAAAGAGGTGGATTGTCGGTGGAGCTGATGCGGGCCGGGGTGACGCAGTACAGCAGACAGCTAGCAGATAGCGACCTGAGACGGGACCCACCTGTCACTCAAAGCAGCCATGCCCTAAATATGCCTAACTTTAAGCCTTAATATAAATTAAACGGGTGAGTTATATAAAAATTCACCCCCTGTACAGTTGTCATGAACGGAGAAATTAGCTATGGAGACCAAAACCGTGTTTTGTACCAGGCTGTAAACATGTTTTTTTTCTGCTGTAAAGTTGCATTTTAACATGGGGGTCTATGGCGTAACACACCTCGGAGTATATTTTGTCACAGTTAGGGAGGATCCAGAGAATTTGGCTGAACCAAACTTTCAAATCCAAGCAGACGGATAAAAAAAAAATGACCTGTATCAACATCATTTGCGAACAAGAATCTATGTGATTACAGCACATAATAAAATAATGTAATGAAACTGTTTTTGGTTGCTGTTTAACTGAGCTTCATCAATCTTGTCCACAGTGAGCTTAACTATTTGAGCTGAGTTCGGTCCGGCGGCGGCAGCGAAACCCTGAAAGCGAAGTTCGGCCACATTCTCAGAACCGTCACCTTTTTCATCCCGCAGTTTGCAGTTTTTATATAAACAATCAATACGACTGTTGGTGTGGATATAGCATTTTGCCCTGCAGCTCTTAGTTTGTTGGCATCCCTGTTTTGACCAGACTGTGAACTGAATCCCTTTTGGCCTTACAGTCTCCATCATTATTCTTTGATTAACTCAGTGTGTTTGAGAAGTGGACTTCAGTCTCACAGTCAGATTGTAGCTAAAATGATCCCGTCTGTTCACATCTGTACTGCTGTTAGATAGAATAAAGCCAACTTTTTGAGGGCGCTCGCCCGCTGTGTGTCTGTCTGTACATTCAATTCAGGGCCAGTGAAACTTCATTCAAAGTACTGTACATGTCAATGTGCTGGAGCATCATCCCACAGAGAGATAATTATCATTATTTTCACATCTTTATACACACACACACACACACACACACACACACACACACACACACACCCTAACATTGTTGTGTCTCCTTTAATAACGATGGATGTTGTTGTCTAGACTGTACCCGAAGCTGGATTTGTTCACGCACACACCGCATCGTGTAACTCGTTTCTTTGTACAATGTTCATTATGAATGTTTGCTTGTCGAACTTGCTCGCTGTCACATTTGTCCCTCTTCTGAGGCGTCACAGTGATCACAAAGTGCCATGAAAAAGTGCTTTGTTATCATATTATATATATAAAAAAGTATATTTTGTACTGTATGTGGTGTTGTTTTATTGAAGTCAGTCTCGTCTGTGTGTCTTGTGTGTGTGTGTGTGTGTGTGCGTGTGTTGGGCTTTTAAAGGGAAGGGGTGTGCTGAGGTTAATGAGCCACTGTGTGGCAGCATACCCTGTTTATTCTCTATAGTGTGTCGCACTAGAAAAAACAAGTGTTTTTATCAATTAGACACTCAGCACACGTGTTGATTCTGTATTTTAGAGTCTGTTTCATTCCATTATAGAGGTGCATTGCTTTTTAAATGATGCTTAACAGCTGGATGATGATGGTTTTGTTAATACAGTGGTTGCATTAATGTGTTATAGGTGAAGTTAGTGGACATTATATACATGGAGCACTTTCACTGTACTGAGCTATACACCTGAATGCAGCTCCTCTCCCACTCACATTCGTGAGTCACACTGCAGACACGTTAAAGAGCTTTTCTATCTTCTACTGCGGAGAACAAAACAACATAATTATCTGGATGACTTCCCATTAACTTAAACTAACAGCTGCCTTTAAACATGCTGCAGTTATCAGTGCTGATGCTGCAGCAGGTTGGAGAGTGTTGAGAGATCTCTGTGTCTCTGTCTTCTTTATCAGGTCTGGAAGCATTCTCAGCTGAAAAAGTCAAATCCACCCCGAGGTTTGAGTTCTGCAGCTTCCTGCCGAGCTCTATTTTTACTGGCCTGTCACTCATATCTCTGAACGTCCAGAGGGGCTGACTGGCTTCAAAACACTGTGGAGTTTAAAAAAGATGCTGAGTATTAGTACCTAATTTGTGCATATTGATCATATAATTTAATTTGAACACTGGCATATCAGAAGGACATAACTATAAGTCTTGACAGCTTACATATTATTTCCGGCAGCTCATACCCCCTTATATAATAATAACAGTTGTATAATCTAAACAACATTACTCACTATATACCACAGGGAAAAATGATACATATCAAGTGTTTTGAAAGTGTGATAAGGTCACAACATAATCTCTGTGGAATACCAGAGACAGACGCACTGTAATGTATGTCCCTCTGGCCAAATTATACAGCTAGAGAGACGTTAATGGTGGGGTGGATGGATACTATATTCTTCCTATAGGAGGAAATTCCCTATAATTTCTGCTATTCAGTGCTTTTAATAGAAAGGTATTGCAGAGAATAAACAACTAAATAAATAACTAAATGAAAACACTATATGATACACAGAATGGCAGCACGCAAGTGTGAAAAAGAGTTTTTTGGAGCGAAGGTTGTAAAATGAAAAGTGGCCAGAAATGAGGATGCATTCAGAGTAGGGCCGAAATTAATGATTATTTTCATTGTTGATTAATCTGTCGATCATTTTCTTGATTAATTGATTAGTTGTTTGGTCTATAAAATGTCAGAAAATGGTGAAAAATGTTGATCAGTGTTTCCCAAAGCCCAAGATGACGTCCTCAAATGTCTTGTTTTGTTCACAACTCAAAATAATCAGTTTACTGTCATAGAGGAGTAAAGAAACCAGAAAATATTCACATTTAGGAAGTTGGAATCGGACATTTTTTATCTTTAAATTTTTTTTGAAAAATACTCAAACCGGTTAATCGATTATCAAAATAGTTGGCGATTAATTTAATAGTTGACAACTAATCGATTAGTCATTGCAGCTCTAGAAAATTCCCAATATCATTTATGCTATTCAGTGTTTTTAATAACAGAAATTATAGAGAATTAACACATTATTTTTTCAGATAACCAACTGTGCTAAATGAAAACAATGTGTGATACACAGAATGGCAAGTGTGAAAAAGAGTTTTTTGGGCGAAGGCTGTAAAAAGAAAAGATGCCAGAAATGAGGAAGTATTCAGAGCAGCAAGTACAAATATGTACAATGTGATGCAATGTTACTCACAGAGGGGAAAAAAGGCAAAATGTGGGGGGAAAACTACCACAAACAATTATTTTCATTGTCGATTAATCTGTTGATTATTTTCTTGATTAATTGATTAGTTGTTTGGTCTATAAAATGTCAGAAAATGGTGAAAAATGTCGATCAGTGTTTCCCAAAGCTCAAGATGACGTCCTCAAATGTCTTGTTTTGTCCACAACTCAAAATATTCAATTTACTGTCATAGAGGAGTAAAGAAACCAGAGAATATTCACATTTAAGAAGCTGGAATCAGAGAATTTTTACCCTCTTTCTTTTTTTTAATTACTCAAAGCGATCAAAATAGTTGGCAATTAATTTAATAGTCCTCACCTAATCGATTAATCGGTTATCGGTAATCACTGCAGCTCTAGAAAGTTCCCTGCATAATTTCCGCTATTCAGTGCTTTAAATAGCAGGAATTACAGAGAATAAACACATTATTTATTAGATAACAATGTGTGATACACAGAATGGAAAGTGTGAAAAAGAGTTTTTTGGGGAGAAGGCTGTAAAAAGAAAAGATGCCAGAAATGAGAAAGTATTCAGAGCAGCAAGTATGGCCAAATATGGACAATGTGACAAAATGTTGCTCACAAGTAGGACAGAAGGCAAAATGTGGAGGGGAAACTATGACATTTAAAGAAAACTTTAAGAAAAAAATGAAATTAAAACTATATAAAAAAAAGGGAAGTAAAAATAAAGTTGTTTTTTTTTTTTGTTTGTTTTTTTTATCAAAACATGATTTAAAAAATGTCCACTATCCGGTCCATCATCATCTTCATGTTCCTGGACAGCCTGGAGTTGTGTTGACTCCTCCGGTCCTCCCTACAGTACTTAGCATGAGGCAGCCAGCTGGGCTGGTCCGTGAACGCACCTCCCTCTTCCTGAGTGGCTTTTCTACTTGTTGTCGCTCACTAAGGAGGAGCTGCTGCTGTGAGAGTCTGATCAGCCTCAGGTTCAGGACCTCCACTGACTGTCTCATAGGGAGGATTTACACACAAGTCAGACTTTGACTCGTGTGCGTAAACTTGGACCAGAGAGTGGGACAAACACCAGCACCGTTTCCCACGGACTAATCTCCCCAAAGAGAGGGCGGGGGTTGGCTGTTTCTTTCTTTTTCTGGAAGGGGTACCACTCGTTCACACACACACCCCTCCTCAGCAGCATCCTGAGCAGCTCTTGGAGTCATTTCCACTTTAAACAGTAGCAGTGTGAAGGCGACTGAAGCCTATACTGTAAGATGCCGAGCAAAAGCCAGAAGTATCTGCGCCCCCGGCTGTGCACGCTGGAGAAGGGCGACAACGGCTACGGCTTCCACCTCCACGGGGAGAAGGGTAAGACCGGCCAGTTCATCCGGTTAGTGGAGCCGGACAGCCCGGCGGAGACCTCGGGGCTGCGCGCCGGAGACCGGCTGGTGTTCGTGAACGGAGACGACGTGGAGAACGAGAGCCACCAGCAGGTCGTGGGCCGGATACGAGCCACCGCGGGCCGCCTGGAGCTCGTCGTGGTGGACCCGGACACCGAGCTGCTGCTCAAGAAACACAACATGAAGTGTCTGAGGGAGTATGTCAATGACGGGGTCCCGTTACCCTTCGATGAAGAGGAGGAAGAGGAGAAGGAGGTAGAGGTGGTGGTGGACGGGACAGTAAATGGAGATGCGAGGCACGCCAAAGCGCATGAGGTGGAGGTGGAGGTAGAGGAGGTAGAGGTGGAGGAGGAAGAGAGGAATGGGACACCCAGGGAGTCCACGCCGGTCCCGGAGAGTAACGGAGAAATCCACGTGCACGTCGACAAAAAGCTGAACATCAACTCTGAGAAGGTGAGTCAAAGTTAGAGCAAGTTTGTGCACCATGTCACCTCTCATCTCCAGATGTCTTCCCTCCAGCTGGCATTAAATGCATCACTGAGGGAGTGTTTCTATAGAGAGAATAGGTGCTCTGTGTGTGTCTATATTATGGATGACGTGCTGCACCCACATGCTGCCAGGCTGTGGGTGCAGGGTCAGCTGGCTGCACATTTTGCTGTGGGTGAAGAGGACAAACAACAACCTGGTTCAGCTTTGGGGTCAAGAAAAACTAAACCATGTACAGGGCTGATTCAAATGCTTCGAAGCTTCGACCGTTACCGTGGTAATCGACCTCCGAATCAGTATTCAAATGCTTCGTTTTTTTGTCTTTTATGTATAGAAGTATGTAATAAGTAAGGAATAATGTACAGCGAGCAAGTCATTGTTGTGAAATACACCCCGACAGGGTTTTGCATCGCCCTGAAGGGGTTTATTTCACAACAATGACCCGTTAGCTGTACATTATCCCGCTTATTACACGGCTACTTACTTAAGAAATCAATAATTTGATACAAAGACAGTCTGGCAGAGTCTGACATCAGAACTGCGCCCATAGCAACGGTCTGTTATACATAGCAACGGTCTGTTATAAAGAAATAACAGACCGTAGAACACCGCGATGGACCAATCAGAACTCCAGTATTCAACAAAAGTCGTGTAATAATAATAATGTATAAATCCAAAATATAATTTTATAATAATAATAATATCATATCTTGATGATGATACATATCACAATATAGCATGTTTTCTGGCAATTCAATAAATAAATATTCCATATGAAATAACCACCTATTTTTGTATACTCCTGTGTGAATTCAATGCTTGACAAATGCAAAATGAACATAAGTTTTAAGAGAAATTATAGAGGAAAAATAAATGAATATAGGCCTAGCCTATGTCGCGATAGAACAGCTCAGTCACACAGCACTTCCTGATATACTCACAAAATTGAATGTATTGATTTGTGTACATTAGGGCTGACCCGAAGGCTTCGAAGCTTCAACTTTTGCCAATAAACCTCCAAAATCACTGCTCAAATGCTTCAGTTTTTTAATTCTTTATTTTGTTTATATATAAGTATGTAATAATAAAGTATAAATCCCAAAATAGCGTTTGGAATAAGGAATAATCCCACAACATGATCTATTAGTCATATTAAACATGAATTATTAGTAGTTATTCTCAGACGGATATCACAGTTTGTTGTGTGTAAAGGTGCCTCTCCCGAAGCTTCGAATACCTACGAATATTTCTCACCGAAGCTTCAAAGCCCAAAAGATGGTACTAAGGACAGCCCTAACCGTTTGTGGCCACTCGGTCAGTCTGTAAACCTCAAACCGTTGCTCAGCTTTCTCCTCTCAAATAATGTTTGTGACGTGTTTTTCTGCAGCCGTCTCAAAGAGCAATCACTTGAAGATGTGAGGCAACGCCGTCCTCTGTTATTACAGCAATGCCAAGAGGTTAAGCATTAAGTCAGCGTCAATGACAAACACTTTGAAAAGACGTGGTGTTGTGCGTTTCCACTAGAAAACCACCACAGCAAATATGTGACATTGCTGAACCCTCCACAACAAACAACAGGAAATAGTTAGTATCCCACTAAATGACATTTTTCAACCTTTGATCTTTGTCTGTAAAACATTACGGGGCTCATTCTCGCTACGCAGTGGCAACTTGTTGCTGTGTCTGCCCTTATGTGTCCGTGTAAGCGGCTGTGAACTCAGGAGGACCAGGGCTCATTAAAAAGCACTCGAGGATGAGAGGGTCCGTCCAGTCTGGAACATCTGTGCCCTTCGCTGCATTTTGGATGTTTACCCCCGAGGCTGTTTCTGTCTGTGTCCAGCTCTCTATCAGACACAGCTCAACTCTGTCTCTATGTGATGGCAGATAGTATAACCTGTATGGTTATTATTGACTAATAATAACGTTGTTGTTGACAAGCCCCAATTTTTTTCGACATGATGTAATAATGGTGGAACCATAACCCAGATGTTCACTGTGCTGCTGTTCAGTGTATGTTTTTGATGATCTCTGAAGCTGGTCAAGGAGGTCAAAAAGGTGGTGAAACTTTGATCTTAATGGTAAAGTGATGACAAGGAGTCAAGTTGGGAGGTATATTTAAGTGACATCTATTGTGAGATGAATCGAGGTATTGTATTTCGGTTATTGTAATCAGGACTGTCATAATATCAGATTTTCACTACACGATTATTGTGGCCAAAAGACTTCCCCATGACCGTATTATTGCAATATCTATAGCAAAGTTGAAAAAATAATAATAATGCTATCAGTCAAATTCATCTTTGTTTATTGTGTGTTTTGTCTCTTTTTTGGCAAATGAAAAAATACGAATGTAGGAAGGTGTAAAGAGAGTCTGTAACCATAAACGTATATATAAAATAATTTAAGAGGTGCTGGATTTACACAATATTATCATATGTGTATTATTAACATGACATCAACATTTCATTTTCAAAAGTGCTAAATTCAGTATTGGGAGCATTTCTATTGCCTCTCATTGGCTCGCAGCTAACATAACTAACAGCACTAACGGCTAAAAGCATGCGCGGCCGGCCCGGCTATGTCAACAAAGCACAGAGAAGCTCTGATTACAACACACACAGAGGGAGAGCGACTTCATTCTCTGCTCAGGTAGACATTACTCTATATATTTACACAGCAAATAGTTGTTGTGATGCTTAATGCTCTGGATATTGTATAGAGCACCTTTAAATATCACGGTTATCATCAATACTGGCATATTGCGTACCCCTAATTGTAATATTTTGATATACCTTGAATATTGTTCTTTTCCTGCCTGGTAGTAATGGAATAGTTTGGGCTTTTCCGCTTTCTTTCCAAGTGTTAGGTGAGAAAATCGATACCACTCTACAGTTAATACAAAGCTGGCATCAGCAGCTGGTTACCTTAGCTTAGCACAAAGACTGGGAAACAGCAGTCACTGCTCCCGGCCTAAAAACTGTCTGGCACATTATCCTCTGTAAAACAATGATGCGTTGTTTTGACACTTGTTTTTTGTCCAGATTAAATAAATGAGATACAGTATAAGGTGTTAATTAGTGAGCTTTAG
The DNA here is from genome assembly GCA_916701655.1 of Sebastiscus albofasciatus. Taxonomy (NCBI): domain Eukaryota; kingdom Metazoa; phylum Chordata; class Actinopteri; order Perciformes; family Sebastidae; genus Sebastiscus; species Sebastiscus albofasciatus. The sequence goes on from CAKAOI010046876.1 coordinate 186,242, forward strand.
AGGTGCTGGTAGGCAGATTTTGTTACCTTTGCACAGAGCAAGACAAGCTGTTTCCAGTCTTTGTGCTATGCTAAGCTAACCGACTGCTGGATATAGCTTCATTTGTACTGCACAGTGTCATCTAACTCATTTAACTCTCTGCAAAAAAGCAAATACCTTGATCAGTTAGTTTGTTTGTGTTATTGTGTGACTTTGGTTAGTTCGGATTCACCAGTCACACAACAAAATCACACAATAACACAAACAAACTAACTGATGGAGGCAGCGGTAGACCAGCAATTCCCGTGTTCTGCGAGGTAAAATTAGATTTTTTTCAATGGAGTCTGGTGGCTTTGGTAAGAGCATAGATGGATAACAACAGCTTCAGTTCCCCGTAGGAAAGGGCTGTCCCACAACACAGTAAAGCGGGGAAAATATTCTAAATATAGCGTACACTTAAATTGATATTGAATTCTTTAGATGAGCCGTTCTTTTAGGTGGCTAAAATACGTTTTGCTGACGGCCCCGTCCACAGCAGCACATTGCTTTGCTTCCGTGCAATAACTCCTGTCTGCTTCTCCAAACTAGGGGTGTGCCGACCATCATCTACTGTAGGTAATACACTGACTATGGATAAGTACCTCTACAACCCCACTTCAAAACACCCAAACTATCCCTTTAAGGATCATACTGATGCTGCTTTTCTTATTTGTAAACTCCCTCTGAGCACCGCTGTTCAAGGGAAAGCACATGTCTGAAATGCCATTTTGTCATTACTGAAGCTTTGGTATTGAGAATGTAAGGAAGCAGCGAGGTCGCCACTCGCTGCTTCCTTACATTCTCATAATAACAGTGTAATGGCAGCTTTCACATAAGCATGCAGAGGGCCTTTTGGAGTTATGTTTTCTGGTATTTAAGGCTCGTGTACAGCTCTTGAGCACTGCTGGGTTATGTTGTTCGCCCCAGGAATATACAGAGATTGTTCCCGTGTTTACTCTCGATATGCTCTCCACAGATGGCCTAATGGAGTTGCGGCAGTACAATTCACACTGGCACGCAACCCAGAGGGAAGTGGCGTCGAAAAAAACAACAGCATCCCTAACAAACTCATTTTCACCACTTGGATTTTGATTTCAACAAACTGCTTTGGAGCAAAAGATCCAGTACGAATCAGGCTAAAGCAGTGAGCTTGGATTGAAATTTATTTTCCAAAGGCGTACCAAACCAGGATTTCACAGGCTGCAGAAGTTACTTAGGGACAGAGGAGACAGTAGAGAGTGTGTGCAAGAGAGAGTGTAAATTGGACTCGAGGGATGCAGTTAAGAGTCTGCTGTCTCTATGTTACAGTCAGAGCCACCTCAGGGTGTGTTTTTTTGTAGTGACTCTACTCTTGCTGGAATTTTCTCCCAACATCCTGTCCGGCATTCCTGTGCCCAAGCCCTGTGGCCCGGCCAGTGACACACACACACACACACACAGCAGTCGCACTGACGTCCGCACTCCGCCCGTCTGGCCTCAGTCTTTGAAACGGCACAAAAGAGCGTTCGAAGAACGACGCCTTCTCCGGAAACCGAGAAGCCTCACTCAGGGTCGCCGTGGTTACGCTGATGCCGCGTGCGGAGCGTAAATGTACGTGTGAGGAGGATGGAGGTAGGCGAAAGTGAGACAGTGCAGGGGAGGTGCGAAAAAATACGAATGAGCAGCAGTGATGAAGGTCAAAACATGGAGCGTGGCCCGGGAAGATAATAGGAGCCGCTGTCGTCACCGTGGAACAAAACACACACACAGAAAAAAAACACATCGCTGGTTCCAAAGGTCGCTGTTTTGTTTACCAGGCAATAAAAATTTTACTCTGCTATTGTTGAGGGTAGTGACGTAGCGGCGGATGATCTCAGCTCATGTTACAGATCTAGATTCATCAGCTCATCCGAAAAAATGTTGTGGAAACAAGTTTGCATTTATGACATGTGGCGTCTGTCTTTACTACCTTATTCAAATGATTCCAATGAATTCCACGCAGTGTGATATCAAATTGTGGCATGACGACTGGTGATTTTGTCCTCCATCACTTGCATTGGAAGCATGTTGGGAGGGTCTTTTAATGGCCAGCATGAACTAGAGGAACGATTACAGCAAGAAAAACCTGTTTCACTGCACGTATGGACCCCTGACCTGTTGGTGTAAGACTTATCCTTTAATCTGTCAATAATTGTTCCAAGTAATTGCTTAATTGTTTAACGTCGAAGGCCCAGACACACCAAACCAACATCAGAGAACTAGCAGCGACGAAAGCCGACTGTTACGTCGCCTCACATCGCCAAAAAGTTGCACTCAAACACACCGCAATGACTACAGCCGATGGCCAGCTAGCACATACAGTATGTTCAGTGCCTGCGTGAGAAGAAATAACTCTCCACACCAGCAGGTCGTGGTAGTCCGCATTCATCATTTAAAAAGGGAAACTAGAACACAGAGGACGGCGGATATACAAGCCGTTGTTATGATACATTACATAAAATAAAGCAGCGTTTGCCGACCATTTTCACACCCCCCTCACTCACCCCTTAGCTTCATTCCAGATGGCCATGTCGTTGTGAAAATATCCGTGTATTGGAATGATCAGATGAGATGAAGATGAAAAATGAGAAGAGCCTTCTGTGTTTTTCCTCTTGACTTTACTCGTTTGCTTGCTTTCTTTTCTCTTGCACTGATTCGCTTAAGATGAACAGCCAACCAGAGCAATTTCTCTCACCGCCGCCAATTCAACATGCTGAATCGGCCAAAAAGCCTCTGACACGGGCAGACTAGAGCCGACAGTAGGAGACACAAACGACACAAAAACTAGGCCGACAGACACTCACCAACGGTCCCGAAATTGTCTGACAGCCGACAGTCAGCCTGATGTTTCAGGGCCTTTAAATGTCAGGGAATAATGTGAAAAAGAGACATCTAAAATGTCTTATTTTGTCTCACCAACAGTCCAAAACCCAAAGATATGCAATTAACAATGATACAACTGAATTTCAAAGGCTGATTGATTGATTGTCAAAATACTTGACAGCTCAATCAAATGTTTCAGCACTAACGAAAATCAAATGATCCCACTAGATTTGTCGATCATTATTTAAAAAATGTGAATCAGTAAAGTATAAAAATGGGCGATTATTCCATACAGAACCGTTTTGCAGTTAAAGCCAGGATTTCTCAGGAGCGCTGCTCTTTGCTTTTTCTTCAGTGATTCATCCAGATTCATGAGGTTGAGACTTTTTTTTGAGGAGTCCTCCTGAATGGCTGTCGGCTGCTTACATAAGACCGTCTTTAAACACTAATTACAGGAGAGGAAGGGCGCTTGTGTCAGATGAAATTGACTGCAGCTAGATGAGATCTGGTACAAGTGTTTCTAAGAGTGTGAGCGTGTGTAATATCACTGTATCTACAGTATCTAAGGGCCTGAGATGAGACAAGACGGCGACTTTGTGTCGATGGTTGTCACTTCCCTCCTCTAATCGGAGCCTCTAATCTGCACATTCATATAAAACCTGCTTATTAAAGAGCTTCAAGGCTTCCACCACACACGCTTTGGTTTTTTTCATTTTATACTGGTTTTACATAGAAAGCGTGGTCCTGTAACTACACGGGACGACGTGTTTTCCCTAAACAAATCATGCTGAAGCTGTTGTGTGGGAGGATTCTGTCTATATTTATACGGCTTTCAGTGCGATGGATCGACAAAGGTCTTTTTAAACTGGCTTTTCATGGGATGTCCATTCAGTATGTGTCACCTGTAGCAAACCCCGACGTTGACCATGTGTTTTCACGGTTTCCCACAGTGACCTTTAGCAGGAATCATTCAGCTATGGTTTTTTTTTTGTTTTATTTATGGCCCAAGGGAGGATAACATCACATCCATGTGACATTCCTATCTGTGTTCTGTCATATCTTCTTCAGCGGGACAGAATCACTTGAGTTTTCGGAGTTTACCGTCCACATTAGTGTTGCACGGTACCGATACTAGAAAGGTATCGCAATACCCTGCTGTTAAAAAATGATACGATACCCCGTTTTATTAGTACCGATACTTTAAGAATGACATTGTTTTAATACAAGCTGGCGTCGGTGTGCGACCGCCGGGCCGCGTGTGCAGCGCTCTGCTTTAGAGGACGCCATTAGGATTGGGATCCCACGAGAGCAGGCAGTTATAACTTTACAGCTGATGGAGCAAGCGGTCAAAACATTAACTGCAGTGACAACCAGAAGGATGGAGTTGCACAGTCCCACTCTGAGCTGGTGTCTCTATCAAGAAAACACCCTTTAAAAAAAACAAAGAAACAACAGCGCGGCTCTAATTACCGACCAAAATGGAGCGACAAAATTAGATTCGCCATCGTTTTGGGATCTGCCCAAGCATCTCCTGTAATTCGGCAAACACATAATCCACTAAAGAGCACGTGTTAAAGTATTATTTTACCGTGACAGAGACATTCTCTTCAGCGCTTTCTACAGTTACAGTAGTGTCTTCCAGATTTAAGCAGCTTTTCTCTCATCAACTTCTCACAGAACTTCACCTGAATATATTATCGTTTCGAGTGTTTTGTTTTGGAGGCTTCTCGCAGTCTCCCATGCTGCAGTACCACTCTCCGTCCTGGATTCACAAAAAAAAGCCTTATTAAATGCTGTTTAAGAAGTGATATCTGGTTGCAAATATAAAGTTAACTATCACAGAAATCACATAAACTCAAGTATAAGGGACATCAGATCTATTTAATGCATTTTAACATATTTAATTCCAAAAGAAATAATTTTAAGTTCCATGTTCTGTCATCTATTATTCCATTACTTTTCCTGATGTTTTAGTTTTTTTCCGTGGCATCGTTTCAGTATCAGTATTGAGATATTTAGGCAGGCTATCAAATAGGTATCGTGACAACTCTAGTCCACATTCATCTGATGTAATGCCTTCAGGAATAGCCTGTGGATGTAGTTTTCTGTTAATAGAATGAACGTCAACCTTTCGATGATCATTTGTCACGCATTACAGGCAGAAATAGCCACACCTAGAGTAGTTATTTGAGCCAGGATGGTCATGGTATGTTTCTTGTCTGCCTGCTGCTGTCTATGGGATTCTTGGCCAGCAGCGCACAGACCCCAGGACGTTTGCGCTGGTTTCCTGTCATTGTTGTTGGTGGAAGATTCCCCCCTCCACCACCACCACCACCACCACGTCCCGCCCGGCGTCTTGATCCTCTTCTCACCCCCCCCCTGTCCTGAAGGTCCAGCAGCTCGTAGCAGGACAGTAAAACTACAACTTTAAAAGGTTAGAGATCTCAAAAGTAGCAGCTAAATGTCAGCAACGACAACAGAATACATACTAAATAAAATGTAACACTGGTTGAATAGCATGTCCTTCCAGCAACAGACACTGAATCGTGAAGGTAAACAGTTTCCCCAGCTGTGTTTGTTGGTTTGCTTATCATTGAAGCCATTGTGACAAAGCCAGGTATTGTTCAGGCTCTGTTTGGGTAAAGGAGTGCATGTCATTGTGTTTGTCTGCTCAGATATACGCCATGATTCATTCTGACTTGCTGCACACGCTCGCCTGACGTTCACTTGTATGCAGTACGTCTGGGCATGTGGTGCATTTGTGTTTGTTTTGTGTGGGTGTTTTCACGTTAATGCATGTGCATGCGAGAAAGTTTCAGGGAGCCACCCTTCCCTTCGCTGCTTGCCATGCTGCGTGTTGAGGGAAAAATCTGTGGCTTCACTGTGTTTCAGTTTATGAGAAAGTAGAGGCGCCGCCATCTCAAGTATGTCATGTAACATGTGTGAGCGGGGATGACAAATACTGTGAGACGACAGCAAAGAGTTCTAATAAGAAAGAACTGTTAATTACATTACCAGGACTGTAGTACTAACCCAATGGCAAAACTGGATTTACAGGATATTTGAATTAGGGCTGTCAGTCGATTAAAATATCTAATTAAACGTATGATTGTCCACGATTAATCACCATTAATCGCAAATTTATCGCACATTTTTTATTTGTTCAAAATGTACCTTAAAGAGAGATTTGTCAGGTATTTAATACTCTTAACAACATGGGAGTGGGCAATTGTGCTTGCTTTATGCAAATGTATGTATATAGTTATTATTGTAAATCAATTAACAACACAAAACAATGACAAATATTATCCAGAAACCCTCACAGGTACTGCATTTAGCATAAAACATATGCTCAAATCATAACATGGCAAACTGCAGCCCAACAGGCAACAACAGCTGTCAGTGTGTCAGTGTGCTGACTTGACTATGACTTGCTCCAAACTGCATGTGATTATCATAAAGTGGGCATGTCTGTAAAGGGGAGACTCGTGGGTACCCATAGAACCCATTTTCATTCACATATCTTGAGGTCAGAGGTCAAGGGACTCCTTTGAAAATGGCCTTGACAGTGTTTCCGCGGCAAAATTCAGCGCAAGTTTGGAGCGTTATTTAACCTCCGTATGACATCTGGAATTCGATTAGTGGCGTTAAATAAATTTGCGTTGACGTTTTATGATCGAATCGATCATAATGTAAGAATGCATTTACTGTAACAGAATATTTTATTAACACCTAATGAGTAATAGTTACTAATCAAATATCACAGGAACACATCATTGCTAATGTTTATCTATCAATGGCAGCTAAATAAAGATAAATACACTCAATAAATGTGTCAAACAGAACAGTAATAGAGCCATTAAAGATTGAATCTATACTACTCACATATTTAAGACTGTTAAAAGCTGTTTGTGTTTTACTAACCACCACCAGACTTTCACTGGAGAAGCTGTTTTTGTGTGTATTATGGGCAGGAGTCTCTGAGTAACTCATGACACAATACTATCACAAAATGTTGCCCAAGATAACAAGAGTATTGCCGGTGTTTTTGCAAGACAGTCACGCACAAGTTATTACAACATCTATTTAACAAAGAGGTGAGGAGGAAACGATGAAAACACACTATTATTAGAGGAACAGTATGTACCAAAGTGCAGAGTATTTGCCTTTTTATAAGCATTTCAGGGGCGTTTTCTGGCCTTTTTATCAGCAAACAGCGGACCGATGACAGGAAATAAAGGGAGGGAGAAGAGTGGGGTGGATATGCGACAACGCTCTGCTACTTCAACCGGAGACATTGAGATTTCATGGTTAGCATCTTTAACCTTTATAGGCCTCCAGGGAGACCCGGTATCAGTTCATATGTACTATTGTTTAAATGTCAGTCATGACAGTCATAAACCGCCTAAAGACACAACCGTAACATCTTGATCAACAGTTCTACCACATCACAAGAGGACATTATATTGCTCTATCGATTAGGGGCAGAGCATCTAATCAATGATATGTTGATATGAAGTGAAACTTCCCAGTGACGTTGGTCCAAACAACAGCACCACTGTCCCGTCCAGCAGCCAAAGACCACTGTGGCCCAGGTCAGGGGTGGAACCTGAACCTTGTGTGAGTGGGTGGTGGGGTTGCTGGTGATTGGGTCTCATGGGATACTGGACGGAGACTCCACAATGCCACATTCCAGTTCCCACTCCATTCTGCTGAAGGTTCACCACCCCGGCCGGACAATGAGCCGGAGGGCCGCGCCCTGCCGGGGGGGGGGTGGAGGAGGAAGTGACTGGCTGCTCGCCCTGAAATAGACTCACCCCCCGCTGTCCACCACCTCCCTTCCCACCGTACAAGACACAGATGCCATACGACAACCAAGACGGAGCAAATTAATGTACATTGTCGATGTGCATATTTATGAATACTAAATAGAACCAAACTAAGGAAATGTTGGAAGAATCTATCCCAAAATATTTGCAAATGTTAGCATGCTATTACATTAAAGTAAGATGGTGAACATGGTAAACATACATTTCAATATACCTGCTTAACACGTTAGCATTTAGCTCAAAGCACCGCTGTGCCTAGGTACACCCTCATAGAGCTGCTACAGTAGCATGGTTGAACACACCGGCATTTTTTTCGTGTGATGTATTCGCATGTCAATATATTCTTTCGTCATGAGGACTTTCACACAGAACGCAAATATTACACAGCAAAAAAGTGACTTTTTATTTTCCGGAATAAGGTCAATTTTCGGAGCTTTCGTACCGTGAATAAAAGCATCAACCAATCAAGTTGTGCGGAACGGGTTGAGTTGCACCTTTATTTATGAAACAACAACACAGAGGCTGTAAAGGCCTTTATTCCTTATTTCTGTGGATAACACAAATAACAACCATGACCAGCCATTATGTTGAGATATTTCCTGTCGAGCTACAAAGAGAGCATTTCGCAACTCATCGTTTTACAATCTACATGCACCGGGGGAAAATAACTAAATGCATTTACCAATCGCCCCGAGGAGAATCCAATCCTAACAAGAAAAGAGTTCAGATAGACATTTTTCTACTAACAGTAGCCTCAATAAAGCAACGCAGCCACGAGGCACGTTTTGATTAAAGGGCACGGCTTTTTCTTGGGTGGTAACGCCCAATCTCTTGTTCCTGCTAACGCCTTTGCTTTCATTATTGCCCGCCACCTACGTGCTCCACCAACAGCTGTATGCAACAAGTGGCTGTAGATTGTGGAGAAACGTTTTAGGGAAATGTAGAAAATCCCCAACTTAAGTTGAAATACACAGAAGAAGAGCTAAAGGAGGAAGGTTTTTCCTCCTTTAGCTCATTCTTGAATTACAAGAGTGTCACATCTATGATTAGATACTAAATGACTTCATCCTGTTGTTCCCTGACTGAAAAGCTCACACAGGAACTGACTATGTAATGAAACACTGGTGTTTAAAGTTTGCTCGTGAGACACAGGGGAGTGTGACCACATCATGTTGTCACTTCTGCTTGACAGTAACAATGAGGTTTTGCCTTGTTTCAGATATCTCCACATCTGTCTCTCTTTCTCTAAATGCATTTTCTTACATCAAACGCTGCAGCGCCGTGTGTTTGTTTGTGTGTGTGTGTGTGTGTGAGAAAGGTGGGAGAGAAACTTGTGTTAAGGCTGGCTCACACTAAAAGATTTTTCAAATCTTAATGGATTTTGAAAATGTGAGAGACCCCACACATAACGACATGTCCTGATAAGTTTAACAGTTTTGTTCCTATAGTGGGTGAAGAGCAACGATTTGGCCGAAACAACATACACTAACAGATTCTATTCATGAGCAACAAGAGTCCCGACTCAAAAAAACGGAAGTCTTGCAAAATCTCTCGCGATCAAACGTGACTTTAGTGTAAACAAACATGGTGGACGACAGGCAGTGTCGCAATGTACACTACTTTGTACTGAACATTTACAAAGGATGGATGGATGAAGTCATGGAGACACGTTAAATAAACACTTGTGTTGTTGCCACAGATCAACAAGTTGGTCCTCCATTTCTGTGCTCCATCTTACTACTGCTTTATGCTTCGCGTTTTGCATTAGCTCATGCATTAGCCGTCCTTCTGCTTCAGTCAGCTTGGTTCTCAATTGGCGATCGTTTTTTCTCACATGACTGCGTTATCGGCTGTCCTCGGGGTTCCCCCACACACATATCCGATCGTAAATATTGAACATGTTTAATATTTATGGTTTGAAACGCTCTTAATATACCTCCTACCACAGGAATATCTGGAAAGATAATCTTTAGTACCATCAAAAAATCAGAGCTTTGCTGACGATTGTCGGCAATCAGGCCCAAAATCGTCTTGATTCTTGTGTAGTGTGTGTAGGTTGTTGAGCTGATTCTGGTTTTAGGTCTGCAAGGGTGGAGGGTCGGGGACAGGAAGACTGGCCGAGGAGATAAAACCTGTTGACTGTGATAGGACAAAACTGTCAGTCAGCATCGGGCTGATCTAACGTGATCCTGATTTTTAAAAACTGCAGTGGTCGAACTACAGATGAAGACCCTTGAGGAAAGGCAGACCCCGCTTGCCCTATTTTCAGATCTTAAAGCGATGGTGAGGCCTCTCCGGTAATCAAGACCACTCCATTTGGTCTTATCAGTGCCCGTACCCCTGCTGTGATGACTGACATTACTTTTCTATTTTCAACCCTAAAGAGTCCATTGTAATGGGAACCCTCAGCAGAACTTTTCTTTGGTGTCTTTTGTAGAGCCAGTTTGTCCCATCCTCAAATGGAGGGGGGGGGACAGTAGGGTGCTTTGTTCCCCCCTCCGCCTGCCTCGCAGCTGGTTCAATGGTCCAGCTTGAAATCCAACACCCCCGTCCTGCCCGAGAGAGTGGTGCGCTCCTACACTCAAGAGCACAAAACTTGCGCTGTAGTGGTTTAAAAAAGGAACCAGGTTCACATCAAACATTTCTGAAGTCTCTCTTTGAGGCGGTTAATCTTCGTCAAAAAACTACACATGACAATCACAAGGACCGGGGAGGCTAATGATTTGCCATGTCACTGAGTAACCACGGCGCCTGGCAGCGTGTCACTTTAGCGGTTATTCTTTTACGCTGATCAAAGAGGGCGAAGTCACGGGGGAGCTGCCCTCTTTTATTAGAGCGATACGGGGGATGAAGTAAGCAGCAGAAGGAGAAAGACTGATACATAAAAGGCTGCTTTAGAAGACATATCTGCAGGCACAGAGCAGCTGAGTGTGACAGGTCTCAGTTGATGATTTGCAGGACTCGTGAGTTTACCAGACGTTAAAAATGCATCATTTGGGTGTTTACGTAATTATAGAAAATTTCAGCATGTGACCTTTTTCTTTTCGTTTTTTCTTGCTGAGTACGTGAAACAAAAAAGTTGAGTCAATAGACCCAGAGCTGTGCAAGAAGCCTGCAGTAATAGATGTCCTACATGTGTTCTCCTTTATTAAGGCTTTTACACATCAGTCCGCTGGCGAAGCGTGAGGAAAATATGAAGTAACTGGCATGTTGAGTGGCAGAGCTGCAGCCTCACACACACACAGACTCACACACAGAGTCGCTCGCAGCCACAGCGCTCCTCTGTCGAACGGGATCAGCGGGAGAGCCTGACAGATGCAAATCTCTGGCGGCTGAGTCACAGCGTGATAAACATAATGGATGGATATTATGGAGGTAGTTGGCTGCCTCTTAGTACTCCCTGAGAGGGTTCAGAAGATGCAAATCAATCAGTCTGGCTTGTCAGACACTCACCTGTGGATACCTGGAAACGAGGACTCTGTGCTCTTTTTGTATGGCAATATGCATGTACAAATGCTGATATCTAATCATTTCAACACTCTAGCTTTGTCTGTCTGTCTGTCAGTGCACCACTTTGCTCCAGACTGAAATATCTCAACAACTACTGGATGGATTGATATGAAATTTGCTAGAACTATTCATGATGCACAGAGGATGAATCCTGCTGATTTTGGTGATCCATCCTCCTTTAACTCTAGCGCCACCTTGAGGTTCACATCAATGTGAAGATATTACTAGCATGAAATGGTGCAACAGCCAGTTATCTCATCCCTTGTTACTTGATCCATTGAGTTTGACTTTCATTCATATCAACTAAGGCTGTCGCAGTAACCGCAATATTGCACGTTATTGACAAGCCAACTGCAGGAGATGGCAAGTTACCTCAGCGCTGCACATTTGGCCTCTTTTTCTGGTCGCAGACAGTTGAAAAATACAGATGTTCCGATACCATTTTCCCTCCCAATACCAATTCCGATACCTGATCTTGCGGTATTGGCCGGTACCGATCCTAGCATAATAAAACAAATATATAGTTATTATAAAAGTTATTCTTTAACAGCTGTTTACTACTGCTCATGTATGGATATGATATGATTACTATCTTTGTTGTATGGCCTGGCCCATGTTAAACCCTTTGTAAAACATGAATACATACAGGGAATGAAAGCAATATAACTTTATTTTATTATTCAGTTTGTCAGTTACACGGAACATAAACAAATGAAGCTAGGAATAAATAACAATGCTGTATTCTCTTAGCTGTCTCCTCAGTGGAAAGCCTGTGTGCTAATTTGTCCTACAGGGTGCAATATTCTCACACCCTACAAGGGTAACGTTAATGCCACCCCTCGAAACGGAAGGCTTACATACTGAACATATCGCTGTTTTACTTGTTGGATTTTCCACTGTGAAATATTGACAAATGACATTTTCCTCGCTTTGACTACCGCTAACGTTACACTCTCCACTAGTACCGCACTGTATTTGTTTGCTAATGTCAAATGACCAATTATCTGCAATCAGTTCTTCTTTGCTGCTCTAAAATAGTAGTTGCCGGTTGCAGCCATGATACATCCAGGGCGACAGCACAGTGAAGGCTACTGTTTTGGAAGAAGAATTGATATCCGGTTAAACAAGTTGATTTTTTTCTGGGTTAATAAATTATGGTATCGGATTGGTGCATAGAGTGGCGTACTCGGCGATTCCCGATACCAAATTTTGGGCAGTATCGGACGCATTTCCGATACTGGTACTGGTATTGAAACAACTCTATTGAAAAATGTTCAACTTTGCGTAAAACGCTCGTCACTGTCACTTTTTACCCAGCCGTCCAATGGAGGAGGACCACAAATACCACTAAGACCAACCGTCACATCCTACACGTAGGCTACAAGTGCTGAACAACAACAACAACAATGGAGGAGAAATGAATACACATAGACCGGCGGGTTCGTCCTCTCTACCTACGCGCTTCAGCCTTCCCCTCATCCAGAGCTAGTACTCTACCTTGTGCCGATACGTCTGCAGATATTCTTATCATAGCAACCAGACGAAACCAAAGTGACTCAGCTGACAAAAAACGCTGCGCCTCATTCCCCTTCTGTGTTCTGCATTTATCATTTTTGTCATTTAAAAAGCAACAATATACCTGATAATAGCCTCACAATAAAGCTTATTTATATAGCACTAAAATCAGGATAAAAGAAGTAATTTGCAAAAAAAAAAAAAAGGCAATAATACAGCATATCGCGTTGTTGAGCCCATCATTATCACCACAGGGGAAATTCCTTCACCGCGACAGCCTCAAGGTCAACATAAAAAAAGATCTCTTCCATGAAAAAGAAGGCCATGAAAATTCCTAAAATATCTGTGATGTTCTGTTACCAAAAAAAATGCTGTTTTTAAAGCTATAATTTGCATTTTAAATATTCACTGCTGCATTCCAGGGAGCAAAGATTTTCCAAAAATTGTTTTATAGGATTTTGGAATTCATTTTAAACTCAAGAGAGCAACAAGACGTGCTGTACAGACGTGCTGCAGCTGCGCCAGAGGCCTGTAAGTTGAACTTTGCCTCGGTATCTTATCTATTGATTATCGCAGCTTCCTGAGGAAAAGCAGAAACGAGTTTAAAACAGGGTTACATCAACCTCTGGGCGGGGGACCTGTAAACTCTCAAAAACACACTGTGAGCTGGAGAGCAGCAGTGAGATTTGTGAGACAGCCGTGTGACTCAGAAGTGCGTTTTGAGAATATTAACACGGGTCCTGGTTTTGTTTTGGAGTGATTGGTATTCAAAGCAATTGCTTATTTTGTAGTTGCCAAAGCCTCCCAAAGTCTGTGCCGTGGAGATAGAAACTACACTCAGACATAAGCTGCCTGAAGGAGAGTGTATCTTAAAGAAATAAGAGGCTTCACTTCATTAGAGTGAAGTGGGTACAATAGTCATTTGTCTCGCAAATGTGGTGCAATTCTACTTTCTACATGACAGGAATTGGTTTCACTTTATTTGGAGTTTTACTTAACTTTGTATGCACCCAACAGCAGCCTCTGTTAGTTGAACATTTACACCTGTTTACTCTTGATACCAAGCAACGTACTATTAACTCAGCTGATGGTCAGTTCACGGAGTTACCAAAAATGAAATGTGTGCTTTATGGCTGGGAACTACAGTACAATACATCATCCAAGAAAACAATGATATCATGATACACACAGTATACGTACATGCACTGTACTGCGAGACAATACATCACAATCTGTGTCGCTGAAGAAAAAAAACAAACCATAAATAGCTGTATAGCATTTCAGAGTGCAGAGACATTATGAGATAAGTGAGCTAGAACGCTTCACGCACACATTGTGCTGTTCGTTGAAAATGTAAACAATGTAAATGTTAACGAGGAAATCTGTATGACAGCAGAGCAGTTGAAGATGTTAAATGTCTGCAGGGAAAAAAGGGACGTACCTTTACGACTCAGATCTTTTCAATCTGTGTTCAAGTTGAAGAGAAAATTTAAAGGAATAGTTTGACATTTTCGTTATTTTGTTTTTTGTAGTAGGGGTGGGAGGTCCCACAATATGATATCATCACGACACCTAAGTCACGATACGATCTTATTGTGATGTATTACCTTTTTTTAACTGCAAATGATGCAGTTTGTCAACATCTGTTTTATCTAATAAGATAAAGTTGAGGTCAGAGGTTAAGGGACCACTTTAAAAATGGCCATGCCAGTTTTTCCTCGCCAGAATTTAGCATAACTTTGGAGCGTTATTTAGTTATTCCCAACAGGCTAACATGACATGGTTGATACCAATCAATTCCTTAGGTTTTCTAGTTTCATATGATACCAGTATCTTCATTGTAGCTTTAAGACTGAACCCGCTACAACCCCTGAAAGACAGAACGGTGGCTGACGGATTGTTAAGAGGTTAGTAGTTTATATAATAAAAGATTGACTTGACGTCACTGTATCGATACAGTTTTGCACGCAAAATATCGCGATACTACGGATGTCACGGTACCAGAAATCTAGTAGTCGATACCAATACCAGTGAATTTCCACAATTCTCGATACCAAATTCGATACCACTGTAAAAAACAAAACAACAACAACAATAAATCCCATGTAATTCAACATGCACTCTTTTATTAAAAACATTTGAACATTACAAAAAACAGAGGCATGTAGCCTTTAAGTAATAAATAAAAATAATTTACCAATTTTGTTAATTTTGGCGTATCAGCGGCATGTCGTCAATCGATAGTCAGACGACGGACACTACGTACTGACCGTGAATGCATCTGGTCTGTCAGCTCAGAGTAGCAGGTGTCACACACGGGACAAGAGAGTTGATAGACCAAGAAATGGCAGAGGATTTGTTGTCGAAGTGAAAAGTAAACGCACCTATTTGGCAATATTTCACGTTTAATCCCAATGCTATGAGGGGACAATAACATTAATGAGGTAATTGCCGCGAGGTGGATGGAGCCGTCACAGCCGGTGTGCACGGAGCAGCGGTAGAACCCCGCAGCGGAGCCCCGCAGCAAAAGCGTTACCGGAGAGGCCAGACACACCGCCACCCGACAGTGAAGATCAGAGTCAGCGCTCTGCACATGTTGACTGTCAACTTTTCTTGTAAAATGTCTGGTGTAATCAGCGACACTGGTGTTGTCACAAGTTTATTAACCGATGGGAACATTTTCCTCACTGTGACATCCCTACCAACGACCATTACAGGCATCGTACGGTACCTTCGGTACTGTAGAAAGAGTACTGTCACTTTTTTAGAATTTTGGCATCGACTTGGTACCGATCGGTTCTCGTGACATCCCTACGTGATACTATGCTAGTATAGATTTTTCCCCCCACCGCTATTGAGAAGATTAATACCACTCTCGTGTGTGATCATGAAGTCGGTTGTCTTAGCATGAAGACTGGATACATGGGGGAAACAGCTAATCTGTGTCAGATTCGCCTCGTGGTCATTCTCACCAGCATTTCAAAGCGTCTTGTTGATGCCTGGCTTCTTTTATTAAATGTCAAATACATTTATTTCATCCTCTGCTTTCTAGAGACATTAAATGTGTTTTATTTTTACAGGCACTCTTCTACATGCTAGCTAACGAAAGCCTCCTTTCCCATGATGGTGCGTTTTTGTGCATATGATTGGATGTGGGTGTTGTATTTTAAAATTTCTCTTTCATGTCAGGAAGTTGAGCCAGCGCAGAGGGAAGCATATTGAGGGAAGATGTGTCAACAGTTCCTGTTCTACACTTCCCTCCTCAAAGGAAAGTTTGTGTCACCGAGAGAGAGTTCTATCTCGAAACGCTTTGTTTTTGTGGGCCGAGAGGAACATCTCACACAATAGAAAACCGTGTGACTTTGATCTTAAAGATAATGAAGATGGTTTGTGGTATTTGAGCGTGCCAAAAAAATTTCATAAATTACATGATGAAGTCGAGGATTTTCACCGCTCTGCCGTAAACTAAATCCAAAGGAAGCAGCGCAAGTAGATGAGTTAATCCGTGCTTTCCTTCCACATGTCATCATGTGCGTGCAGACGCTTTAGGGGTCTGGGAAGCACTCTAAACAAAATAAAGACTCCGAGAGGAAGTATACAAAAGTTCCTGAATGAGGCTGACCTCAGGCCAAAGTTAAGCCTGTCTGAAACAAATATTTAGTAGTACCCGCTGTGTAAATTAGGGAACACAGATTTGTGTGTCGTACAACAGCTGATAAGACGTGGAGGAGTTGTATGATATCTCAGTTTGTGATTTACAGAACGTCCCATGAATGTTCTGTGATTGCATCCAAGATGTGCGCAGTATATATATGCAACTGACAGCAGGAGAACTTACATTGTGGTTAACACATGAAAAACACACACACACACACACACACACACACACACACACACACACACACACACATATTAGACAAGCAGTGAGTCCTTGGTTCCCCTCCTGGCTTGTGTGCATTCAGCAGATTCCACAGATTTCAGACCCGCGTGGAGATTCTTCAGCCCTCCACTCCTCTCCGACACAAACCCTCCTCTGTTGTCCCTGCCAGAGCCTCTCTCTCCCTGCACAGGGACGCCTAACGTCAGCCACAGCACCCAATGAGTGTCACAGGGCCTCATGCCGAGGCTGCAGACAGTGTGTGTTGATGGCACTCAGTGATTCATCTGCTTTCCAGTGTCCAATGCTGGGCACATGAACTAAGTAATTATAGATGATGGAGAGTGCTCTACTGTTATTTAAGTTGGACAGTGGCGACCTGTCCAGGGTGTACTCCGCTTTCGCCCAATGTCAGCTGGGATCAGCTCCAGCCCCTGCAGCCCTGATTAGGATAAGCGATTACAGATAATGAATGGATGGAAGTTCTCGCATCTTGTTCTTTGCTTTAGTGCTTTACTCTGCTATCACAAGTTGAAGACAAAAAGCTCTGTTAGGCTTTCAGAGGAAGCTCAGTAATAAGAACAAATATTAAAGGGATAGTTTTGAAGTGGGGTTGTAAATGTATTTTAGATACCTAAAAGAAAGGCCCACTTAAAAAAATCAATATCAGTTTAAGTGTACGGTATATTTAGAATATTTTCAATGGTTTACCTTGTCTTCAGACAGCTATACAGTCTATGTTTCTGACAGGGCTCTGAAGCCGTTACCTATGCTCTCGTCAAAGCCACCAGCCTCCATTGAAAAAACCTGTAATTGTACCTCGCAAAACATGGGGGTCTGGTGGCTTTGGTGAGAGCAGCGGCTTCAATTTTCTGTATGAAAGGACTGTCTGACGGCAAGGTAAAGCGGGGAAAATGTTCTAAATGTAGCATATACTTCAAATGATATTGATTTTGTAGGTGAGCTCGTTTTTTAGGTGTCTAAAACATGTTTTGTTGCCGGCCCGTCCACAGCAGTACATTGTTTCTCCAAACTGGGGGAGTGACTGACTATTGATAGGTACCTCATACAACCTTCAAAACACCTGAACTATCCCTTTAAAGGTAACTAAAAGAAAAGTCTGTTCAGTCTGTACTTTGGATTGCATCATTTACATTTAAAGGACTGGTGAAAGAAGGTGGTTTCACTTGAAGTCTGGGTGTAACACTTGAGAGAGTAAAGGACGTGCAATCAAAGACAATCATTTTGTACAATCAGTCACCATTATGATGAAGCTCTGGCTGCAGGGCTCTTATCAGGAGCACATCTGATCAGCAGGATTAATGTTAAACACAAACTCCAGCTGCTCAGCAGGCTCTTAATGGACACAAAGATGAACAATCTGCATGATGATGAGAACACCCTGCTGTTAGCCAAACTGCCACTACATTTAATGTGTGACACTGTGTAGTATTTGTCATTATGTTTTTATTTAAGATATTTACACATTATGGAAAAGAACCTGTGGTGAAGTGACAGGAGTTTAAAGGAATAACTTCGCTCTCATGCTGAGAGTTAGATGAGAAGATTGATACCCCGCTAACCCCCTTTCTTACTGGACATGTCCAGGACATCTGGCTTTTGTCTTCACTGGGAAAAGGTTACAATCGGCATTCATTCTCGGGACAAATGGCTCTGCAGTAGTCACGGGTATTTATCAGCTCCAGCTCCGATCGGCAGTGATGGAAACATGACACCCGGGTGGAGATGCTAATTTTCACCTCTTTTCCGGTGCGATGCTGTGACGCGCGTTGAAGTGAGTATGATAAATAAAAACAACAGGGATTTGGACAATTATTATAATATAGTAACATACAAACCATACAATAAAAATGCTCTCCTCAAAGCCACCAGACTCCAGTCAGACAACAGTCATTTTACCTCCCTGTTCGTGGTAAAACTCGCTTCATTCAAACTCAACAGAAACAAAATCAGAAACTGATTAAAGCCGTCTTTGTTAGTCTTTCCACTGTTCCAACAATCACCAACTCTGGTTTGAGAGTTGGCAATGGGAAAGGAGTCGGTTGCCTATTTTTAAGTGGGTTCTCCCATGTTTAAAAAAATGCATTTATGCGCTAATTTTGGTGGAAAAGGAATATAAGAGTGGTATCAATCTGAGAGTGGTATCAATCTTCCAATCCAGTCTCACAGGAAAGCGTATAAATACCATGACATTACAGACATTCTGTGTGTCCATGTAATGTCGTATGGCGCATTTAAGCCTTTTCATGTGTCATTTGTACGTCGATTTTCCCGTGTCATTTGTACGCCACGCAACAAAACTACGGTAACATCCGCCGTAAGGTTTAGGCAACAAAAACACTAAGTTAGGTTTAGGAAAAACGTCATGGTTTGGCTTAAAATAAGTACGTAAACTAAGTAAAATACGAATTTAAACAACGTAACTTAAGTATGGTAAAAACACGTCACAAACGTCACTTACAAAAAAAAGAAACACCAGTTTCGAACACCATTGTCCTGGTTAAAAGTCCTGTGTTTGTTGGACCCATTCACCTCTCCACCCACCCACCACAAGCGGTCTCTCTGTCTTTTTATTCTATGTCACTAGCACTGAGCGTAGGTTATTTATGCGGTTGTGTTTGCATTGGACTCATTACAAACTACATGGGGTACAAATGACCATGCCAAAATTCAAGAAAGGCGTTCTTTACTGCACGCTAACTGCCTTGCAATATTGTGGCATTCATACGCCTTTTCTTGCGAACGGGCTGCAATCTTCTCATCTAACTCTTGGCAAGAAAACCAACCAGCCTAATTTAAGAACGGTTGTTTGTCCAAATTAACTTCTGTTGGGAGGAATCAGAAGAATCAAAACCTGTAAGCGAAAAACCTACAAAACTGCAGAGAGTGTGGAGTGTGCAGTGCACTGTTGTTACATCACATGATTTCCAGGAAAGTTCCCAGTTTGAAAGTACTACTTAGTGTCATTTGGAGCCACCACAAAGTTTACAAAGCATGTTTTCTTTCCAGGTGCTTTACTGAGAGAAAAGTTAACTCTTGGCGGAGGTGGGTTGGGCGTTAGAATCAGAATAACTGTCTTATATAATACAGTGAAGTGATGATCACTCATTGCTCATGTCAAGTTGTACACAAGAGAAACTATTGAGTCAGTTATTATAATGTCCACAGTTCATTTATGTCCACTGATGTTGTGAAGTAACTTTAATCAATCATCCTCCTGCCAGTGTTTTCTGTAGAAAGTGAGTCAGACTTATTTATAGAGGTTGTTCATTGTCTTTGAGTGTTCGGTTGACAGAGGGTGGGAGCACACAGCCGCCCTGATGAGGAGGGAGAGTCAGGTCGGGTTTGGTCACTCTGACAAAGATTGTCCTGACCAGCGCTGCGTCTCCTGAGCTCTGTAGCGCCTGTATGTCGTCTTCTGACCTCTTTGATGACAAAGCCCCCTTTTCTAAATAAAGAGCCTGCTTCTTCCACACAGCGGAAGGGAGGTTCTGGAGTTGAGCTGGAGTTTTTTCCTGGATGACAATACGGCTCTAACTCTTCCTGCCATCCCAGAGTGGGACTGGACGGGACAAGGGCGAGGGGAGGCGGTCAGAGGTCAGCGCTCAGCTTCCATTGTCCTCCTCGGAGCCTGGAACGAACAGGGCTGCGGACCACACCGGAACCTGTCCCTTCCTCAAGGCCAGAACTGCCCCCCCCCCCCCAAATTCTCCACAACCCTTCCCAGCAGACCTCCAATCACATGCCTCCGAGACCCTCTTCCTTCCTGGCTAGCAGTTTCGGAGTCACGTGGAGTCCAAAGGCAGCTTCAGTTTGTACACGATTGTCAAAAACACACAGCATGCAGCAGCCACCTGTATGTTCAACCTCGGCTTTATATTCATGGTTAACGATTCACTGGAGCTCTCCGTAATCTTTGTGCCTCTTGTTCTTCCTGAACCCATGGTGGAGGTATTTTTAAACGCTTGTGTTCTGGTCTCTTGATTGCCTGTCACATAACAGCGTATTAACATATTGTATGTGTTTTTTCTCTCCTTGTGTCTCTTCCAGGAGGTGTTGAGCGCTGAACTGCGGCCACGTCTCTGTGTGATCCAGCGAGGGCAGAACGGATATGGCTTCAACCTGCACAGCGAGCGGGCGCGGCCGGGCCAGTACATCAGAGCTGTGGATGAAGACTCTCCAGCAGAGAGGGCAGGCCTGCTTCCCAAGGACAGGATAGTACAGGTACTTTCACAAGGCCAAAGCTAGAATACTGTGAGACCATGCAGGGCAGTAACTCAGTCTGGTGTTATAAGAGGGACATTATTATTGTTCTGGTGAGATGATTTGCTAGTTTAGAAACTCCTTGAACAGGATGCCACATTAAGCATTAATGGAAGCCAGTTTTTTCCAACTTCTTCATTAATTGTCCTAAATCGTTAATAGTAGGGGTGGGGAAAAAAAATCGATAAAGTACAGTATCACGATGTTTTGCGTGGCAATATTGTATCGATACACGGATGTCAAGTATAGATCTTTTATTATATAAACTAAAGCTAGAGTGGAGATACTGGTATCATATGAAACTAGAAAATGTCATGTTAGCTTGTCGGGAAGAACGTTAAATAACGCTCCAAAGTTACGCAAAATTTTGGCGAATTGGTAGTTATTGTTTTAAAACCCTGTGAGACCTGCGACCCCGACTGACATAACTGTCTTTAAGTCGGGCTGTAGTGAACTCATTCTGATACTGGTATCATATGAAACTAGAAAATCTAAGGAATCAATTGGTACCAACCATCTCATGATAGCTCGTCGGGAAGAACGCTAAATAACGCTCAAAGTTAGGCTGAATTTTGGCCATCTTCAAAGGGCCTCCACTTGACCTCTGACCTCAAGACATGTGAATGAAAACTCGGAGATGAACAGAGTGAAAACTGAATCTTATTAGATAAAACAGATGTTGACAAACTGCATTATCTGCAGTTTTAAAATAAGGTAATATATCTTATCGCAATACTCAGCATATCGCAATAAGATCATATCGTGACTTAAGTATCGTATTGTGGGATCCCTAGCTAATAGAGTCATCTTTTATGAGAAGTAACTGATTATAGTTACACTAAAATATCTGATTAGTCTGCCATACTTCCACTCTAAGCAGCCTGTAGGGACTTATTTAACTTGGATAAAAGTAGAGAAGTGTAGCGGGGCGTGTAATCAGGCCTCACTTACATACAAAAAGGTACAGTATATTAGAGATAGAAAGCCTGTCTACAGAAAAGAGTAATATTTTCCACTAATTCATGGTGTGAAAATGTACCCAAAGTACTGTCAAACAAAAGAAAAGAAAGGAATTCTGACTTATCCACATCCACCTAAAAAAATATATATTCTCCAGTAGTATCTGAGTGGACCAGGTCTCCTGGTGCTCTGAAGTGGTCGACTCTTTTCCTCAAAGTTAACTGTGTGTTCAGAGGAATGTGTTGTGAAACTAACAGCCGCCGTGTGGGGTCTTAAATCCCCACACAGGACTCTGGTGTAACTGTCACTGTGAGCAGCCTCACACACTGGAATAATCAGCTGCTTAACTGGTCTGAGGTCTGCTCTACTCACCTCTTGCACCGGCCTACAGAGAGATATGTGTGTAAACAAAAACTAAAATTATAATGTGAATTACTGCAATTTCCAGATCATGTAAGCACGGCTGCAATACAAGATGCTCAAAATAAACTGTGTGTCATTAAAATGTTCAAAAGTGAAAAATAGTCACTATAATACTGTTGCGCTCAACAAAATGTCAGCTGCAGTAACGCTTTGAGCTAATATATGAGAGTTTTTACTGTACCTTCAGGCCTACCACAGACCACATGTCTGTGTTTTTATTGTCCTATATTTACAACCATAAAACCATGTGCGTGTAATGTCGTACAACCAACCATACTTCCTTATTATTATTCAGCCAGAAGAAGCAGAAGCAACACACAATGAACGTCTGACTCATTCAGTGTGATGCGTTATTTTAACACATGGTTGAATCAGAGCGGCGGCATGTCCACTGATGTGGACTATCATGCACGCCTCCCTTTTCCTCCCTATAAGTGAACCACTATAAGAACTAGATGTGAAATGAACAGGAAGAATCAGAGGAGGAGGAGGAGGAGGATAGAGAGAGACAACAGAGGGATTAAAGTACCACAGAGACTTGGGTCTGTACTAGCGAGGGGTTTCCACCAGTCCCCCAGAGGGCCCCAGACAGCCACACCACCCACTGAGGAGCGGGGCTTTGTGGGGAGCGGACGGCCATTGTTACTGCTGTTACTGGCCAAGCAGCTATTGTCCAGCTTCCTCTGTGGGACTGGCTTAGACATGCAGGTCCACCCTATGACCTAAACACACACACACACACACACACACACACACATACATACATACAGACACACACACACACACACACCCTTGGAGACATTTCTCACATGCTTTCCCATGGTGATTTTATCCCAGAACACTCAGCTGTGTGGGAGTGAGCCACCTGACATGTTGAGTTATACTGTATACCACAGAGTTAACACAGCCAAGTACCACATACCGTAGCATGTAAACATGAGGCATAAAAGTTGATTTAAAGGACACATTAAAACAAAAATAATCATCATTTTAGGCACATTATGACGATTGTTTTGTAAGTAAGTGGTTGAAAGAATGTGTGCGTGCGTACGTGCGTTTGTGCGTGGACACACAGGATTTCCTGCCCTGGAGCCTCTGGCAGACAGAGTGATAATATTGAGAAAGAAATCCTTGACAGTGATAAAACACTTTGTTCACTTCTGTGTGGGAACAAAGACAAGAAGAAACAATAGCAACTTTTTAAAATTATTTTTAAGGATTTCCAATAGGGCTGGGACGATACACCTATCTCCCAATTCAATACTATCACGATACTTAGGTGCCGATTCGATATGTATTGCGATTTTTTTAAGTATTGCGATTCGATATTACGATTTATTGCGATTTTTATTAACTTTTTTAACACTAAACCATGAGAAAAAGTTGAATCATACACTTCAAAGGACTTTTACTTTGGAAAATATCTAAATGAATCCTGTAAAAATGTTTGATTTTCAGCCTGTATGTAGTCAGAGATGTCCTGAAGTCAAATATATCAGTCATTGTCAGGCATTATTTATTAAGACATTTCCCTCATAAATTAGTGGTATTTTCTTTTTAATTTATAAGGGACATGTCATGTTTTATACTTGTAGTGAATATAATCCATCAATCTTATTTCCATATATGTTTTTGTATGTACAGTTCCCTTTGTCAACACCTTATTTTAAAAAACAGATGTAGTTACACATGTATACTTCCTCTAACTTCTTCAAAGTGGTCTCTAGCTCCATTCTCTTTATACATCCATGGTCAGCTCCATCGGGGCTGTTTGAATGCATTTAACGTACATGTCAGTATATGGGTGCTCTACAGTTGTAGCGTCAGCCGATTTGACCACGGAGATGAGAGTGACGGCTGGCTTGACCGCACGTTACAGCGATACGATAACGTTTCCAGTCCATGACAGAGTTAGCATGCAGCTTTAGCCGTGACGTCTAGCTCTGCTTTTCCTGTCAATGTGTGAAACCCAAAGTGTTTCCATATTTACTGGATGTGTAGTGTTTACCACGTTGGATTTAAAATGTGAGTCTACTGGTCGTATCCATGTAGACCCTCCGCCGTTTTCTGCTTTGACGTTTTGGCTCACTGTGGCCGACTGCGTTTTGTTTTGGTTGATGGATACGGAACGGATATTAGCAAATATATCGATTCTGGCATTAAAAAATCTATTTCAAAATCGTAAAAAAAAAAATTAAAAATCTCAATACAAAGGTGAATCAATTTTTTTTTCACCCCTAATTTCCAGTCATGGTACCAAAAGAAAACTTAATTAGTCTCTGTTTCTTGTCAGGTGAACGGTGTGTCAGTAGACGGGAAGACACACTCAGAAGTGGTGGCCGTCATTAAAGCCGGCGGGAGTGAGGCACGTCTGCTGGTGGTGGACACCGACACAGACGCTTTCTTTAAGAGGTGCAGAGTGACCCCCACCTTGGACCATCTTACCGGTGAGACACACACACACACACACACACACACACACACACACACACACACACACACAAAACGATTTCAAGTTCATCTACAGTCGTCGGAGTGAACGACCCCCAATTAGCTCGTAACGTTTCACTCCAGGTTCATTGTCAGTCGCTGTTCTAGACGTGTTGTAGACACGAGACGCCGCCTCCTCCTGAACCCCCTCTCGACTCCCGACAGATTAAGAGTCTGTCACACTGTCTCTTGGCTCACCTCTCCTCCTTTAATTCTCTCTATCTCTCTGTGTCTCGCTCTGTCCTGCACAGCTCTTTTCCTTTTCTTTCTCTCTCTGCCAAGAAACGTAGACAGAGACAGAGACGCTGAGCCACTTCCTGCACCCCCCCACCACCACCCCATGTTGATGCCCCGTGGAGAAAGTTAATCTTTTAGACATAAATAGATCAGATCAGACGGATCAGAGTGTGATTACACAGAGTTGTTTGTAAAGGCTCAACTCTCTCTCACAAAAGTTTAATATCAAAGTGCAACTCAAAAATAAACATGAAACAATAATTGGATAGTCTGACAAAAACCTTTTCCAATTTTCCCGACCTTTCAACCGCATCTCGTGGCCTTCATCAGCAGATGGAGTTTGCCCGGTTGTCATGGAGACCTAAGTATGACTTTTCAGTCCTGTGATAACTCCATCTGTCGATGAAGGCAACAAGATGTAGCCAAAAGCTCATTGTCTAGCTTTTTTTTTGGTCAAACTGTTATTTCAAAGGTCAACAAATTAATACATGACCACCTTCTCTCCACAAAAAGGTCAGATATGGTAATCCCAGGTGCTAGTAGGGGATTCAGTGCCTTGCTCAAAGGCACTTTGACTTGATACAGGTCCTGTTGTACCTACCACGCCCCCCAGGGGGAGCCCTAGTACAGTCCGTGCGTTCTGTGTTTGAGGGCTGTCCCTCCACAGAATAAGATTCCCAGGCAGGTGGTGTCTGAGTACCACTCTGCACCATCAGACCCCTCATGTAAACATGCTGCTGCCAGCTGTTGGCATGGCAACAGACGATGAACAGAGGGGGGAGGGGGATGCTGCCCTCTCTCTCCGGGACAGAGGATATAGATTTTTCTTTTGTTGATGTTTGTGGATGGTTTCGAAGATTGTTCCCGGTGCTCCCAGTTGATTATTAATAAATCAGTTAGATCTATTAGTAAGCATGTGGGTGACTGTGTACTTTTGTGCGATGAACCACATCGAACTGCCGTCACTGAGTGAGAGGTATGTTTCATAGCTTCCTGGACTCTCAACCCCTCCAGTGTTTCAGTCCAGGATTATAAATAATAACGCCCAACAGGGGAGAGATTCCAGCGAGGTGTTTCCCAGGTAACTGCCTGTACTTCACATGCTGCCCACTCAGAGGGCACCTGCCTACATTGACTCTTAACGTCAACACACACTCATACAGCTTCTCTCCGAGCGGCCCGGCCGGCCAGCAGCTTTTGTTTGGTTTCCAAGGCGCTCGCTCCAAGTGGCCTCTCAGCCTGGAGCTGGAGCTCTTATTGGGACTTGGAGAGGCTCCTCTCAGCGTCAGGGACACAAACACACACACACACACACACACACAGCAAAGACCTGAGGAGGACTCCAATCTCAGATTAACTCTGGAGGACCAGCTGCTATATCTCCAGAAATAATCATCATTAGCTAGAAACACTTTTGGTGGGAATCAGAGGGATGGAAGGTAAGGGATGTGCGTCGGTACTGTGATGATGTTTGTCTGCGGTTAGCACCTTTAAAAAATGAGATTTGTGTTCAAACATGACTGCATATCAATGCATTTGTATGAGAAAAAGCTGCAGGGAAATGTTCCACTACAGCTATCTGTAGAGGATCTGTGGATGCATTGGAGGAGGTATAGATCAGTGGATCCCAACATGGGGTCCGGGGCCCCCCTGAGGGGGTCGCCAAAAGATCTCGGGGGGTGCGCCAGGATTTGTCTGCTCTGAGATTGTCAAAATTAGATTTACACATGTATAATTAAAATCTTAATAACACACTTACTGGATAATTTATACAAAAGTCATATATTTTTTGCCACTTAATAGTCCACATTCTATTTAAACCTGGTATTTGTGTACAGCTGCAGATAAAGATCAGGTTACACTAATATTATTAGTGTTATACTTGTAG
This sequence comes from Sebastiscus albofasciatus, assembly GCA_916701655.1. Taxonomy (NCBI): domain Eukaryota; kingdom Metazoa; phylum Chordata; class Actinopteri; order Perciformes; family Sebastidae; genus Sebastiscus; species Sebastiscus albofasciatus. Next base: position 213,114 of record CAKAOI010046876.1, read on the forward strand.
AATTAATTAAAATATTTATCGCATGATTGTCCACAGTTAATTGCGATTAATCACAAATTAATCACACATTTTTTTATCTGTTCAAAATGTACCTTAAAGGGAGATTTGTCAAGTATTTAATCCTCTTATCAACATGGGAGTGGGCAAATATGCTGCTTTATGCAAATGTATGCATATATTTATTATTGTAAATCAATCAACAACTCAAAACAATGACAGATATTATCCAGAAACCCTCACAGGTACTGCATTTAGCATAAAACAATATGCTCAAATCATAACATGGCAAACTGCAGCCCAACAGGCAACAACAGCTGTCAGTGTGTCAGTGTGCTGACTTGACTGTGACTTGTCCCAAACTGCATGTGATTATCATAAAATAGGCACATCTATAAAGGGGAGACTCGTGGGTACCCATAGAACCCATTTACATTCACATATCTTGAGATCAGAGGTCAAGGGACCCCTTCGAAAATGGCCTTGCCAGTTTTTCCTCACCAAACTTTAGCGTAAGTTTGGAGTGTTATTTAGCCTCCTTTGCAGCATGCTACTATGACATGGTTGGTACCAATGGATTCCTTAGGTTTTCTAGTTTCATATGATACCAGTATCGAGCCTGCTACAACCTAAAAATCACAAGTTGTGTTAATACTTTAAAGAAATTAGTGGCGTTAAAACAAATTTGCATTAACGCGTTAACTTTGACAGCCCTAGTTTTTATCTAACAAAATATTCTGCTTCAATCCATATTTGTTGGCATTTAGCCTTTCAAACAACAACACTCTCACTATGGTCAAAAACCTATTTGCTCTCCCGCTTGCAGCATGAATTACATTTATTTAACCACAATAATAAAAAAAATCTATTTCAGCTCTAATGCTATTATAGTCAATTAATTAAGGTGTTACAAAAAAATTGTATCATGTATCTGCATTTGCTTGGCAAATTTGTCACAACGTCATCACTTCAATTATGTTGACAAAATTGACAAGTTATATTCATAAAAGAAAGTCTATTTAATAAAAGAAAGACTAACTCATGTAATACACTGAATCCCTTTACTCAAACTGAGGATTTTGCTTGAGGATTTGTAATTTTTTTTAGGGTGATGACATCAGAAAATATGGTACGGGTGGAGGGGGCTCAAGGAAAATAGGTTGGGAACCAGTGGTAGGACCAGGATGAGCACCATCTCATAGAAGATGAACCATGTGTGAATAATAGATGATGTGCTCATACCTGCGCTATGTAATAGAGTAAGTGTTGGTGGAGTGAAAGGTGAGCTGCAGAAAGACTCTTGATCTAGCAGAGAGGAGCACTGAAGGACCGCAGGTCTCATGACATGACATTAGTCCTGACAAACAGGAGGAGAAGAGTTATATTTTTGGAGTCCCAATGACTGATTCTTGTGTCTTTTTCATGCCTACAGGTCCGCTGCCTGAGCCTGTCATTAATGGAGGGATGGAGGAGAAGGTAAGATTACACCAGCAGCAAATATATCACAGAGACAGGGAGACAAATGCAGGATGACACTTAAAAGAGTGTAGAGCTATCATTTGGTTTTGGAGATTTGCTTTAGAGCGAAGCCAAAAGTGGGGTTTGAACTTTGAAGAGTGTGTGAGGAGCTGTCAGTCTCCCACAGCGGCAACTTCCCTCCTCTCCGATGGAGCCTCTCCTTCCTGACAGAGAGGAGGACGATAATAGTTTTGAATACTCTGCAGCTCTTCGTGTGGCTCACAGTCACAGTCCAGCAGGCCGAGGTCGAACAGGGTTCCAAAGTAACGCGCAGTATTTTGGCATTCAGGTGGGACACGCCACATCAGAGAACTGAGGCACTGGCGAAGTGAGTTATTAATTGCAGAGACGTGTACTGAACGGACTTTCCTGTTATTGTCTAAAAGTTCTGGCGTTCATTGTACGGTGCTGTGTGGAAAACCCCACCCAGCTAGTACTCCATTAACTTTGAATTATTTGAAAGTGTTTGACCAAGGACGGATTGTGTATACAAAATAAAAAATCCTCCAGTAGATGAAGTGGTTTGACCCAAAGTTTATAGCATGTTGTATAAAAGTTCTATTAAAACTAGAAGCTACACTTTCAAGCATGAATAATGTAGCAGCTTCTTGTTAATCCTGCTGAAGTATCTGGGCATAATACCACTGACACTGGCCACCACGTACTGTAGAAGGCAAGTGCACACACTCACAGACTTAAAGGACTAGTTCAACATTTTTGGGAAACACGCTTCTTTGCTTTCTCGCCGAGAGTTAGATTAGATGATTGATACCACTCTCGTGTCTGTACGGTAAATATGAAGCTACAGACAGTAGCTGGTTAGCTTAGCTTAGCACAAAGACTGGAAACAGCTAGCCTGGCTCTGTCAAAGGAAACACAATAACGTGAAGTAAATTTTGGAAATAGCACCATTGCATACAAAGTCAATAGTAAGATGCAGTTAGCCACAAATTGTGTGGAAATTGGATTCATGCTCATCCTGGAGCTTCATTAACATGCTTCATAAACGTACGGGAATAAGATTTAAAAAAAAAAGGACAAAGACTGGAGGGAAATAACAGAAAGAACATACTCCCACAGACGTGGTCGGGGCGTCCATTTCTAGTTAGCGTCTGTACAGTTGGTACATTCGCTGATTGGGGTGAATAAATAGAAATGCTCAGCAGCCGCCAAAAATTTGCTTTCTGTCTGAACACAAGTTAAAAAAAAAAACAAATCACCAATTTTTGGGGGGTTATTATGTGCCAGACTATTTCTTGGTTCTTAGCTGTTGCCAGGCAACCACCAGAGACTCCAGGAAGTTACTGCTCTCAGCCAAGAAATTGGCCGACACATAACGCCTCCGTAAAACGCAGAATTGTTGTTTTTGTACCTTTTTTTGCTGATAACACAAACAACTTATCAGGAGTTAATTAGTGAGTTTTAGAGGTGCTGGATTTAGACAGAGCCAGACTAGTTGTTTTCAGGCCTTTACACACCGTGGGGGGGTGAGACAAATAAACAGCATAAAAATGCAAAATACTCGACATGTCTACTAGCGATGTTAATAATTAACCTAATTTAATTTAACCATTAATCGACATTAAGAATTTTGACCGATTATTGCTATTGGTTAAACGGTTAAAAGAAATATTAACTTGCTATCGTTAAGCTGGGCGACAAAGTATTGTTACGCCGGGCACTAATCTTGTTGGTTAATGGTTAATAATCGGTTATCGAGGGTTGGTTATCGGTTAATTTTTTTGTTCAAAATTAGCATCCCTAATGTCTTTGGCTTTTATTTTGAAAAAGAACGGAAGGAGTGGATCTGGTCTGTGCTGCCTTTGTGAAGGTTGAAAGGAGTAATAAAGCTTGCCGTTCTGGTGCCTTTGTGTCGTTGTTTCATAAATATAGGGGCAACTCAACCGGTTCTGCAGAACGTGATTTGTTTATACCGTTATTCACGGTGCGAAAGTACTCATGACAAAAACAACAGTTCTAAAAAAAATATTGCGTGGCTTCAATCTTCTCATTTAACTCTCCGCCAGAGAGAGAATAAGCGTATAGTCCCAAAATCTAAAACTTTTGCTTTGAAATCCTGCAGTGTATATTCCAACAAACACAAACTATGTGTGTGTGTGCTTTTCTAACCTCACAGGAATGCCTTTTGAGGGTCTATCACGTTACCAGAGTGTCTTGTTCCCAGGTGGACACACTGGACTTGTATGTAAATCAGTGTTGATAAGATAGAGATAATACCAGACTTGTATCTTCATACACCACACCAGAACACAAACTAAAAAAAAACACTGTGCCGACCGTGGCTGCCTTCCGCTCAGGCGTTTGGCCAGATATGCAGAGTGCAGCTTCCCGTTACTCAGGAACTCTATGTGCAGCAGGGAAGTTACATGTTCCACGTATTGCTGCGTAACAGACGCTTGTTAAAGAGCTGAAGAGCTGAGAGGGAGGGGTGGTGCGAGAGGTCAGGGAGAAGTCAACTGTGAGGTAAAAGATGTGGTCTTTAAAGGGTTATGGGATGGAGTGGGTTAAAAATCTTTGAGTTACTGATACTTATACTGAGGCTGCAGAAATTTAAATGCCTCGTCCTGCAACCTTTGCAATTCTTTCAAACTGCTACAAAACACTGAGGACAGGAAATAATCTGAATGAGCAATTCAACCAGGAAGAGAAGCAGGAGGTGTGTCTCAAATCTCACCACTCTTAGAAAACAAGTGCTTTTGCCTTCATCCCGAATATATTCCATGAAAATCCAACAGATGTACTAAATACCTCTTATTAGTGATTCCCATGTCACTAAATTAGCAGACATGTTTGACAGTCAAAAAGAAACTCAGAACTTGTCATTAATTTGTCTTAATTTTTTTACACATACTTCCTAATAGTTAGCTTAGAGAAACACTTCCTTGGTGCCTCTAACCAAGGTAAAGTTGTATTCATATCAACTCAAATCCAAGGTTGCCCCCCTATGGTAAGGTCTGGTACTGCATCAGGTCTGGAAATAAAGAACTTTCCAGTCACACTTGTTGAATACTGAGGACGGAACCTGCCAATATCCCAAATAAATTAATAAATTTAAAAAATTTAAAAAATAAATTACTTCACAAATAAATAAATATGTCATTAAATGTACCACAATAATATAAAAAAAATGTAGGTATTAATTCATCAATAAAATGTGACATAAATTTATATTTCTTTTAATTTGCTTCTTCTACTATTCGATTTGATTTTCCCTTTTATTTATTCATCTATTTAATAAATTAATATAAAAATAAATAAATAAAAGGGAAAATTAAATAGAATTGTAGATAGATAGGGTGATTAATACAAAGGTAAATAAATAAAGTTATAAAAATATCCTCTGTCAGAAATATCCATTTATGTCAAAATTCAAAATAAATTAATGAATAAATAAATGACTTCACAAATAAATAGCTGTGTCATTAAATGTACCAAAATAATATAAAAAATATATGTAGGTATTAATGAATTGATAAAATGTGACATAAATTGATATTTCTGTTTTAATTTATTTAATTTTTTAATTTCTACTATTCTATTTGATTTTCCCTTTTATTTTTATTTATTCAATGAATTCATATATAAATGAATGAATTAATTAATTCATTCATATATTATTAATAATAATAATAATAATAATAATAAATAAATAAAAAAGAAAATCAAATAGAATAGTAGATAGAATTAATACAAAGGTAAATAAATACATTTATTAAAACAATATAAAATATAAATTTATGTCACTTTATCGATTAATTAATGACTACGTTTATTTTTTATATTATTTTTGGTACATTTAATGGTATATTTATTTATTTATCAAGTCATATATTTATTTTGGATTTTGGCAGGTTCTGTCCTCCACAGTTGAAATGTGACTCCCTTACAAATGTTGATATACTTAATGAATTAATAAATGTCTACATATGTAATGATTTATTAGTATAATAATGAAGTGATGCTGATGATGAGTGTTTGTGTTTCCAGGTGAATGGCAGAGGGGCCAATGTGGCAGAGAGGGATTCTAAGCTGTCCATCAGTCCTTCTCCATCCAACGCCTCGTCCAACACTTCGCTCACAACCCCACCCGCAAACACCCCATCTGATGTACGTCTCAGGAAACATCCTGCAGCAAAACAACCTTATATGATTTATTTTTTTTAAAACGTAATGCAACTAGAGCTACAACGATTAGTCGACTAATTGATCAGACAATAGACAGAAAAATAATGACTATTTCGCAACTATTTCGATAATCAATTAATCGTTAAAGAACATTTTCATGCAAAAATGGGAGAAAATGGGGTTTTCAGCCTCTCAAATATGGATATTTCCAGATTTTTATATCGTATTAAAAAGAATATTTGGGTTTTGGACGGACAAAACAGGACATTTAAAGACATTACCTTGGACTTCGAGAAACTGGAATTGACATTTTTCACTATTTTCTGACATTTTATGTATAGACCAAACGATTAATCTAGAAAAAAATCAGCAGACTAATCGATAATGAAGAGAATCATTTGTTGCCCTCCTAAATGTAACACATTTGTTTCCCTGTTATTCATCATTCAGGGTTTCAGCGCGGACGCCATCCCAGCCCTCAACCTGTCGCTGCAGCAGGTCAAAGAGCGCGCCCACCAGAAACGCTCCAACAAGAGAGCCCCGCCAATGGACTGGACCAAGAAAAATGAACTCTTCAGCAACCTATAGAGCACCTCAGCTCAGCTCACCTCACACACACTCACACACACATTTTATAGTGATTCTTACAGAGAGACATTTTTTTATTATCATGACATTAAAAGAGCAGTTTAACTATTGGCATCGGACAAATCAAGCCGTTCTGTAAAATATAGTATTCTTCTTCTTATTACTCTTCATGTTATTATAACCCAGATATTATATATAATGCGCTACTAACAATAAGAGATGAATATGCCAATGAAAGAGAACTGGACCATGTTGAAAAAGTGTGTTTGTGTGTGTGTGTGTGTGTGTGTGTGTGTGTGTGTGTGTGTGTGTGTGTGTGTGTGTGTGTGTGTGTGTGTGTGTGTGTGTGTGGACCCTGACAGTCCCTGCTGGTCAGAGTCTGGTGCCTGTGGAAACGAGGAGGAGTTTATCGTTATATTAAGTTTAATGACCGTCCTCCTCCGTCTGCTTATCTGACTTTTAAAAGTCTCTACTACCATTTAAAACATCATAGTGTCTTCAACAACAGGAGTTAAACCAGCCCGACAATCAGTTCATCATCGTATAAATCTAGTTTACATTTGTATTAGTTTGTAGGGATCAAACATCTGACTGAACAGTAACGTTTTTTTGTGTAGATTACAGTTTACGTTAAAGGTCTTATTGATAACATTTTTCATGATTGTGAATTAATCATTTTAAAAATGTTGACAGGTCCAAAATGAATGTTTTGTTTATCTCTGTGGAAGTTATCTGACGTTCCAATTCCCACTTCTAACAAGGCTTGTGAGCCGATGGTAAATCAACCTTGGTATCACGTGGTATCTCTGGGTCATCAGCGTTCAAGATGCCAGTTAGTTTGGAAAAGAAATGGCGAAGTTTGACAGTAAGTGCCTGGCAACTAATGTTGCACGGTATACCGATACTAGAAAGGTATCGCAATACCCTGCCGTTAAAAATGGTATGATACCCCGTTTTATTAGTACCGATACTTTAAGAATGACACTGTTTTAATACAAGCTGTGAGTTGCGTTGATGTGCGACCGCAGGGGCCGTGTGTGTGTGTGTGCAGCGCTCTGCTTTAGAGGACTCCCATTAGGATTGAGATCCTGCGGGAGCAAGAATTTATAACTTTGCTGCTGGTGGGAGCAAGCGGTCAAAAAATAAACTAAAAATAGTGACAACCAGAAGGATGGAGTCAACAAGTGAAGTTGAAAAGAACATTAAAGCATGTCATGAATCGCTCGGTGATCAGAATTCCCTTAAAATAAACAGAGAAATAACAGAGTGTCTCTAATTACCGATCAAATGTACCAATAATATTAGATTCACCATCTTTTCTGAATCTGTCCAAGCATCTCCTGTAATTCAGCAAACACATAATTCACCAAAGGGCACATGTTAGATTATTATTTTTGGGTGTGTCTGTGTAATGTGACGGAGGGGAAAAATTAACTATCAGAAAAATCATATAAGCTTGAGTATACGGGACATCAGATTACTGCACACCATTTAATTTTTTTAATGCATACATATTTACATTTAAACATTATTAATAAATAAAAAAGTTCCATGTTCTGTCATATTCTTCCATTACATTTCCTGATGTTTTAGATTTTTTCCGTGGTATCGTTTCAGTATCGGGATCGAGATATTTAGGTATTTGAATCAAAGTCATAATTTTGTTATCGTCAACACTACTGGCTACGACTTGTTGTGAGGTAAATGTAATGGAGCGAGGGCGGGAGAATACGACATCTAGTGGCTGAATGTTATCAATGTTATCAATAGCACCTTTAAAGCCCCTTTTTTTGTGATATTTTTAAAAAAGTATATGATCCCAAAATAAGGTAATTGCTTTCCTCATAAAATGATTCCTGATATAAACATCCTTACAGATGGCTTTAAACTGGAAAGAACTGTGTTTTAAAGTGGGTTCTCTTATATTGTATGTATCATATGTCATATATATTTTTACATTTTTGACATAAATTCCACTGAAAATGAAGTTTCCTGCTACAATACTGTCCACCATTTATCCATACTCTGTCTGAATTCATGATATCCTCTTTTATTAAATGTGAACTACAGTTTATGATGATGAGTAACTTATACCGTCCTCACTTTGTCATCACTATGAATGGGCGTTCAGTTCACATTTTGAGCATATAAAATATTTTTATTGCTCTCGTGAGAAATTAGATTTTTACACATTTCTATCAATGTCTTAAAAACAATAATGTAATTATATAACCTTGAGATGATGTATTTCTAAAAGAACGTCCGTGCTTGATTTTACGCATTTGTCCAGTATTGAGAATAGTGATGATTTTTCAAAATGAATGTTTTTAATTATATGAAGGTTTTTTTGTAGCTTGTGTAAGAAGTGAACAATTTCTATACTGTAATAAATCAGTCATCACAACAACTTGAGCTGTTTGCTAGTGTGTTATAATGGTGTGTGTGTGTGTGTGTAATATAGCCTTAAAAGGTTGATGGTGTAAAGACAATACTACTTTCGTTTTCATGAATAATAATTTTCGCTCAATAAATTAGAGTAAAAGAGTGAATTATGGTAATAATCTGAATCTGAATGTGGCAAAATTATGTTCTATTGTTCATCTGACAGTGATGCATTATATCATAACTTGCTTTATCAAACAATAATGACCATACACAGCATTAAAGGTGCTCAATACGGAATTCAGAGCATTTCTATTGCCTCCACACAACTTTCAACGCAGAGGCTGAGCCGGCTTCTAGCAGCTTCTAGCGTACTAACAGTACAAACAGTGCAAACACTGCTGACAGAGCTGACGGTGTTAACCTGGGGGGAACCGGAGGGTGGGTGCTACGTTTCTGCGATAACACCGTGGGACGGGGCGACATTATCGACTTTAACCGCCATATGAGCGCAGTGCAGAGCGGCGGCCGTGAGCTTACCAGTTGGGCACAACAGAGAGACTCGCATGCACTAAAATGCCATTACTCCTCTATATCTCTACATTGCAAATAGTTGTTTGCTGCTATATTAATGCGCTAAATTTAAAATTTAGCACTTTTAAATATACGTATTATATGTATATTGGTCATACCGTATGTAAGGGATAATGTACAGTGAGCCGGTTGTTGTTGTGAAATAAACCCTGACAGGAAGTGCAGGGGTCCACCGCAAGCCCTGAAAGGGATTTATTTCACAACAATGACTGGCTCGCTGTACATTATCCCCACTATTACAAAGCAACTTACTTAACAAATTAATAATTTGACACAAAAACGGTCCGCCAGAGTCCGACATCAGATCTGCGTCCATAGCAATGGCCTGTTATAAATAGCAATGGTCTGCTATGAAGAAATAACAGACCATAGAACGCCGTGATTAACCAATCAGAACAGAGTATTCAACAAAGCCGTGAAATAAATGCAAATAAAAGCATTGCATCAGGAGTTTTAATTAAATTTGTATTTCACTGTGTGTACATGTTTCTTCAGATGATTTGTATTAAAGCAGCTATAATCAATATTTGTACATCAGCAATTGATCACACGACTACTAAGGGTAAGGTGGCTTAAGTTGTGATGATGATGAAACCACAGAGAATTGATAAATGTTGTGTTCACCGCTTGTTTCTGCTGCCCCCAAGTGGCCAAAGATATTAGTTATTGCAGGTTTAAAATGTCAACATTGACTCACACAGGACATAAAACTGCTCAGCTGTGGTTTTCTGCCCTGGTTCACTGATGATTTTTACTTTAAACCAGTAAAGTAAAGTACATTTTTATCTGCTATTTCAAAGTTGAAAAAAGTGAAGAAACAATTAGAGTTGTTGTGTATCTAAAAATCTATTGCAGTTAATGCCGACAACTTGGACTGGAATCACTTGGACCAAGAGGCCTTGATTTAATTAATTCATTACATAAATCTGACCCAATTAATGTAAAATATTATTCTAAATATTAGTCTCAAGTAGTTTGCAAAACTTCCCCACCCAATTTGACCTTTAATTTACTGACAGATTCTGTGTTATTGTCATATTTTATGGCCTCGGGCTGTGTTAATATTTGTTTTTCACAGGACTCATGCTTGTTGAGAGTGCTCCTCTTCCGTCCTCTAACATGTCACTCTGTCTCCAGCAGCTGTCTCCTTCTAATGGCCTCGACCTTTCTGCTCCTCCACTCTCCTTCTAGCCCTGCCATCAAAATCACAGCTCGCTGTCACACTCTATGCTGTTTCCTCTGTGGCTCCGGGGGATAATTAACATAATTGGACTTTATGACATTGAGGGACATCAGGGGTAAATGGGATAAAATAGGGAGTCGGCATAGAAAGATAATGATGATGGTTGCTATAATTGGCTATTAGGAGAATCCTGGTAAAGATGCTACAGCAGTGTGATTATAATTAATTGTAATGATGATGTTCAAAGTTGTGTTATAATAATTTCAAAGCTGATTGTAGAGATAATGATGATGACATCTATCATTGGATTAAAGTAGTGTTTTTCAAAGTGGGGTCCGGGGACCCACAGGGGTCATTGAGGAGGTTCCAGGGGCCCCCACACAAAAAGGGTAATAATTTATTTTCACCATCTATCCATAAGAAAATCAATGACCGATCTATGACTATTTTTGTCATTGGTTTCATACACTTTCTGTAATAAGACAACTAAAAGCAAAAATTCTATCAGATGGGGGACCCTGGGACAAAATCTTATCAAATGGGTCTACTTTGTCTCAATTTAGGGGTCCTTGACGTGAAAAAGTTTGGGAACCACGGGATTAAAGAACTGTTTGTCTTTTGGGGCCAATTAATCACATTTATTGTGAAAATACAAGCCAGTTAGCTTAGCTTAGCACAAAGACTGGAAACAAGGGGATACAGTTAGTCATTTTTGTACAGATGAAACAAACAAGACCTAACGTTAAATAGTAAGCAGAGGTCCTGGTAGGCAGATTATATTACCTTTAGACAGAGCCAGGCTAGCCATTTCCCCCTCTTCCAGGCTTTGTGCTAAGCTAAGCTAACAGCCTCGTAGTGGTAGCGTCATCTCTGCCTGAGGCTAGTGGCTCAATGCTACATTTGCTGCTACTAGCATAACACACCCGAATCTCGGACCGAACGGTCAATAGTCGAGTTGCGTTGTGGGTAATGTAGGCGCCAGGTTTTGACAAGGAAGAACGGAACCAAAAAAAACGTTTTTAGGGGTCGTTCACATGCCGCATTTTTGCGCATTTAAATCCATTGTTGTCAATGTAGAAGTGCGGCAGGCGAACTCAAACGCGGGAGCGCCACAACGCACAAGCGTTCCCAAGCGCCTATTTTTTAGGGCGCGACGGTTACGCTCCAAGATAGCAATAGTTCAACTTTTGGATGCTGCAGCGCGCACCGCATGTCCTGTAACAAGAAACAACCAATCACAGATATCTTTTCTTTCTTCTGTAAATATCAGTCTATGGTAAATATATGGAGGAGAAGTTAATCAATTTAGTGCAGGACTACCCAGAGCTTTACAATCTGTTTTACTTGCTTCACCCTTTCCGTCCAAGGATGTCACAACATCCGGTTTAAAGGTTAGGCAAACTGACACAGAGAAATCAAGCAGTAAAGCTACTGTACCGTGAGGGATTTATGGTGCTTGATCTATTCATCTTTGTCCTTGGATAAAAGGATGAAAGCGGCACAGCTGGCATTTTCCACACGTAATTCAATTTCCTAATTAGTAATTGTTCACTGAGATCTCTCTGTTTCAGTTTCACTCTACGTCGTTTGTGAGCACTAATCACCCATTTGTAGAGGCAAGGGTAAAATGTGATTAATAAATTGTGGAACTTTCTTTTCTTTTGAAAATGTTCTTGTGTACTACATGCACTTTTCATACATTTTATAGCTGGCATGTTATTTTTTTCAGTGTGCGAACTATGCCATGGCTTTCAGGGAAGCTCACTTCTTTTCGACACATCTATATGCTTCTGACTACAAAACAGAGACATGAATAATGGTAATTCGACGCGCAGACTGAGCGTGACTAAGAATATTAGTTTTTTTCTTATCTTTGAGTAAAAGTGAATGAAGTTTTTGATATTGCGCCCCCATGCTTCGATGGTGATCACAAGAACAGCATATTTTAGAGACCCCCAAAAGTTTCACAAATCGTGTTTTCAGGGAAGCTCACGTCTTATTAAGAGGAGCCAAGCTCCCCCTGGCTCCCCCTATAGTTCACACCATGATTTTCTTGACATCTCAGTAAGTCATTACACTCTGACTAGATATAACTTAAACCTCCACACTCAATCTCTGTTTCCCTCACAACAACTCAATCGGCACAACTTCACATCTCTCCTTATTGCTGCATTAGTACACCGGACCACGATCAAAACGATGACGATATGAAGGAGGCTGGGGGATGGTGACGTTGATAATTAAGATGATGAAGGGCAGGTGCAGGTCGTGCGCTGGACCTTCACAGCTTAGGTGCAAACACAGCTGGTTGCTAGGTAACGGTGTCCGCTGGGGGGTCCTTGTAAGGCCTGGAGCTGGGGTGAGACAAGGGGTCGACACAACTCTACCTTCAAACCCCACAGCACGCTAAAAATAGCCCCGGCGTGTGTGTGTGTGTGTGTGTGTGTAGAAAGCATTGTGGAGAACAGACAAAAACAGAGATACATGGAATAAGTGACAACGAGTGTACGGAGAAGGATGGAGGAGAAGATTTGGGTAACGTGATACAAGCCAATGGGTGAAGGAGGTCTGACGCATTAGCCAAGCGGTGCGTAAGGCTGCTGTAATACGAGCTTCTCTCCGCCCGTCTTCTCTGAGAAAGCTTCATCCCCTTCTGCCTTACTTACCTCATGCACACACTCACACCCCATCTCCTTTTATAAAAATACCCAAGGACAATCCTCACTATTAATAGGAAGTGTTGTCAACTGGCTCTGGAGAAATGAGACCTTCTGTTCAGCTAACTATTTTTGCGGTCCTTTGTAGCCATGACCCTTACACTCAATTACATTCATTTTCCAGACTATTTAAAAAATAAAAAAAACCTGCTTTAATATATACAACATAGACAAATATCTCTTTTCAATTAAATCATAGATGTGTCAAACAAAATCAAGAACTAACTTTAAAAAAGTTTTTCTTAGCCTACTTTTATGAACAAAAATGAAGATTTACTCTCACATTAAAATATTGAATATGCTCAGACGTTTTATTTTCCTAGAAGTTTTTTTGTTTTCTCCTCTGGGTGCCCATCATGGGCTCCCACTGTTCCAGAGCAGCAGTGATGGACTCAGTGTTATATTATTTACTTGGCACCTCTTTCAGCACTGGGCTCTTTTGGTTCCAGCTCTGGAGCAGTAATCGAGCTCCGCGCATACTGCGGGTGATTTATGGGCCCCGGGGTCACCATCATGTAGCCCTGCCCTCAGCAATACACCGACCGCCGCAATCTGACTGCATCTACAGTAATCTGCATCCAGTGATTTTGAGTCAATGCATTCACACAGTGACACAAGTGAGATCTTACTATGGTTGTTAGCTACATGTAGGTGGTGTGCTAAAAAAAAACTGAGGCTAAAGTTAACAGGTCCCAGGCAAAAAATTTGCATCCTCACAGTTGAGGATCTGCGTTCAAGACATGGAAATAAAGAAACAGTGTTGTTCTTGTATTGCAGTATAAAGCCTAGTATTACAAGTATGATAAAGAAATTATGCAAACGTAACCCTGCTTAGCTACTTAGCATACATACTTGGACAAGCGAAACAGGTTAGCTTAGACCTGCTGTGCCTAGTTTTAGTTGCTAAGCTATTATTCAACCCAATATCACACCAAAGCATGTAATAGACCCGCCTGTCCACCAGACGACAGAGTGTCAGTGTCATGTTTTGCCTCGCAGAGACGTGAATATTACAGGTACACGCCTGTATTAACGTGCAGTACCAGCAGCGGGCAACAAAGCCACCGACTTAGGTTTAGGCAACAAAACCACTTAGTTAGGTTAAGGGAAAAGTCGTGGATGGTCTAAAAATAAGTACTTAAACTAAATAAAACATACGTAAACAAAGTAACGTCAGTATGGGAAACGTGACTAACGTCACATCTCGAACACAAATCTCCCGCTTGAAGGTCCTGTGTTTGTTTGATCCGTACACCTCTCCACCTGCTTTTATGTGTCTTAAAAAAGGCGGTCGCTAACAAGTGGCTAAATGAGACTACTAAACGTGATCACGGCAAACACTAGTCTGCCTTTAGCTTAGTGGTGGTGATGTGAAGTCATGTCACCGTGATGTACTTTGTTTATAGCCTAACGTTAGCTTTTCACTTCCGCCGATTGCATTCACACTTCAAAAAATCATTTCTGGAGATTATCTTGTTGAACAATACGTGTAGGTATCATAAATGTTTGTTTGCCACAGAGCTTATTTTCTGCAATAATCCAAACCCCCAATGGAAAAATCCCATTGGCTTTTTAAGGCTTATGCTAACTTCCTGGCTGGCTTACACAAATACGTCATCTCTGCACGGCTCAAAACATCATTACACCTGTGAGTGTGCGCGTGTGTGTGCGTGTGTGTGCGTGTGTGTGTGTGTGTGTGTGTGTGTGTGTGTGTGTGAGTGTATTCTTTCGTTTGTGTAATTGTTATTGGAAAAAATGATACCTCTTTATCAATAATTACTCGACTTCTCGACAGGGACGATTAACGTGTCCTGCTATTGATGATTACCGTTATGGTGTGTGTGAGAGTGTGTGTGTGGGTATACTCCAGGAATAGGGTGGTTTGGGACAGCACTTACAGCTTAGCACCATTCCAGCTAAACACCTGTCACACACACACACATTTGTTTGTGCACTCACGCTTGGATGCCCGCACACGCGCACATACACACTTGTCTGATGCATACCATACACTCTGTCTGTCTGTCTCACACTCACACTTGAACATACTGTGACATGCTCAGAAATGTTGACACTTGTGTCTGCAAGGTCACATTTCTATATTCTCTCACACGGCTGCTTGTTTTCCTGATTACAGCCTGCATCCACACCGCCAGCAGCTTCTGTGCTAACATTTTGGCTGGGGTCGTGTGTGTCACGTTTTGTTAAACGAGACATCGGTTGATGAAAGCCACCAATCAAATGCAATTGAACCTGCAGCTGGAGCACCTTTCAGACCTCCTCATCGTCTGTTTCCATCCTATGAACTGCCAAACAAAGACTCTGCCACAGCTGGTCAATAAAAACAGACTCCCTCTCTCAACTTCTTCATAGTGGACTCCCTCCATCTTGCTCAACACTCATCCATCATCCTGTCACCGCCGCCGTTTCTCCGGCCCATGTGCACCCAGTCATTCCCAGCCTGCCCGCGCTCCGGCCCGTATATGGCGGGGCCATCCGGCAGGGGAGCCACAGGGTTAAATATACTCTGACGCTCCGAGAATGCCAAACTCCTCCAGCTAACCTGCCAGAGAGAGATGCACCGCGGAGCAGAGGGGGGTCGAACACACACAGTGGGCACATGTGCTGATTGTCTCATTAGCATAAGCATTTTTTGCAACGATTCCTATTGAACAAAGTCCCATCTATGAGGTGCATTCAGGAACGCTAAAACTCTTCATCCACTGTGGCAGAACAACACACAGTATGAAATAACAGAGATACTTTGATTTGAAACGTAATAAACTGATCAGACAAATCCAAGTAAAAGCTAATATGACTGCTGGATTTTTAATAAAAATATATACACCAATCACACAGTAAAGCTTCCTTCACATGATAAGAGATTTGCTCTTCCCTCACAGCGAGGTACGGCGCAGACACTTGCAGAAGTAGCAGGTAAAATATTGTCTCCCCAAAAAGAGCTCAAGGAACGCCATTCACTGTTTCTAGGCAACAACAACAGTTGTAGCTGTTCTCATTGGTTACGCTTTGAAAGGTCAGCGGCAACTAAGGTCAAAGTTGAAATAATTTGAACTTTCCCTATTTCCTACTTCTTTTTTTTCTTTGTGCAACATAAGGTCAAAGTGATGTTTTGAAGCCCTCTCCATACTGCCAGGAAAAACATTTGGTGAATAACGCTGATACCTTTATTTTATAATTTGTTGGTCTAAAAGTTGGAAAATCGAAACATATTAAGTCTGAAAATAGTGGACACAAGAATTTTAGTTGCAGTATGTAAACTTGCTAAAACCTTCAAATTCTCAGAAAAAGGACATGACCTCAATGTCCAATCAAAATAAGACTCCCTAAGTGTGAACAGCATCTTTATACACTATAAGTTCAAATTGAAGGTCCCATGAATAGTGCCTGATTTTGTATGAAAAAAGGTGCCAGTACCTTAATTCAGCAGTTGCTTGACATGATCGTCGCATGTGTCTTGGATATATTTATATTTATATGTATATCTTGGTAACATATCCCTCTTCAAATGTATTTATGTATGCATTTCATTACATACATAAGGCCTACATATGACATACATTTACACAGTTTGTACATAAATGTATATTTGATTAATAAAAACAGTTTATGTAGCCATTCATACCAATGAAATTGTACACAAATATAATATTGCATATATGCCACAATAAAACCAACTTAAAATATGATATCTATCTGTTGGCCTACAGATTAAATTGGATAATGAGAAGGAATAACAAAGGCATTTTCAGCGTTGTGTCCTGAGCATTAAGCTACGCGTTTAGACAGTGACGCAGTTACGCAGGTGTTTAGGGGTGCGCACCTAGACTCACCAGGAGGTGGTGGTACACAATACAAAGTATAATCAGAAGTGCTGGTACTCAGTACACAGAGTACTGCCTCATATCAGACACTGGGACTGAAGAAGTTAAAGACTATTTAAGTAATACTGTGTAATTATCTGACAGCTTTAATGCCCGTTATGAAACACAAACCTGATAAATAATTAATCTTTAATCTAATTTAAATTGGTTATAATTTGAAATTGCAGCCAGACAAGTTTCCACACTTCCAGAGGTTATAAATCAAAGAGATTTAAATGTGTAATACAAGCAGTGCTGTAGCTGCTACTGATGCTTTATTGATGTCATAAGTCTTGTAAGAATCTGGACAGGCCTCTGTAAACACAACATGTTGGCTCTGCTTCACTGCACAGACCAAACAGATCTTCTGAGGAGGAGGTGGCTCTTTATCAGTTTCTACTGTCTCCTTGGACCAGAGAGGAGAAAGAGGGGGGGCGGGGGTGGGGGATGTGGTGCCTGAGATGTGGTGACATAACAGAGCAACTCGAGAGTCTGGAGTGTGTCCTCACTTTATGTTCTCAGGGACACACTTACTTAAGAGGAGCGCCAGGCTTTGGTTTACTGGCAGGGACACTTTTCGGGGCACGTGGCAGCAAAGTGATGAAGTGGGTGCAGAAGAGGGCAAGAATCATGAGCTGGTGAAACGGAGAAGAGATTTCAGCAAAGAGATTGTTGGGATGGCAGGAGATGGGAGTACGTTCATACTACAACTGTCACGATATCAGATTTTCACTACACAATTACTGTGGCCAAAAGAATTCATGATAACGATATTATCGTGATATCTATAGAAAAATAACAACAACAATTAATAATGCTATCAGCGGAATTCATCTTGAACTTCGTTTATTGTGAGGTTTGTCTCTTTACTGGCAAATGATAAATATTGAGCCAGAGAGAGAGTCTGTAACCATAACTGTACAAAAGCGTGATTTAAGAGGCGCTGGATTGTTTACATGATATTATCATATCTGTATTATTAACTTGATGTCAATATTTTATTAAATATCACGGTTATCGTCAATACCGGTAGGCTATATCATGACACCCCTAAGTCACACATATGAATTGAGATAAAAAGAGCAGAGTTTCACATTTTCAATTCAGGTTTGCAATGAGAAAAAGAGTGTGAGTAACTTGAACACACACTATACACTCAGATAACTCCAGCACTATTGTTTTGCCCCCAAACAATAATTTTCATACTAATTAAATCACCTTTTATTTTAGAAATAATATCAGCATTAGTGAATAATGCAAATGGTGTACACTGTATATAATGTGTGTAATAATGACTGCTGTACCACACTGACTGCATTTACATGCACATAAAAACAGATTACTGCTGTATAATTGCTGCAAAATTAATCAAATATTAATCGCAATCCTGATTTTGGCTTCGCACAATTAAATGAACATGATCGACTGCGATATTGACGTTTAAAATGCTCCGCTCCATAGAAAACTCTGCTGCATAAATCAAGCACTTCCATAACGAATAGCTAAAGATGCACCGTCAGTCAGCAGCCGCCCGAAGCCGGCCCATTTTCAGCAGACTCGTATACCTGATTTTTTGCCGGTCACACACATGTGCAGCCTCCACATGATGGTTTTACGTTGGCACACTGCGGCACAGTCAGTAACGTCACACACACACACACACACAAACACAGTGCGAGTGAAGATGAGCTGCTATTTGTCACAACTGTGAGTCCAAAATAAGCCGTGGAGGAACAATCTTAAAATATTTAGAACAACTAACGTAATCAGAAATGTATTTTTTTTGTAATTCATTCCCATGATGCTACTCAGAGTTATCACAGTGACCGGCTCGTCTGCCGACAGCACGGAGCTAAAGAGCTGTAGAAAGGTAAAGGTGTTTATATGCGTTGCATTAGTCTTATTAATCTTGGCATGTTTTCAGTAACATAGACTGTATATAAGAAGTGGACGTAGTCACCGTGACCTCACCCATTGGTTTGTGGACTGCTGTTTTGAAGCCTCAAGTTCGGGTTTTTGGCTGTCACCATCTTGGCTTTTTGCAACCAGAAGTGACACGAGAGAGTGGAGCTAAGTACAACCGAACACTGAACAAGACATTTTTAGGCGACTAAAATGTTTCAATTAACTTTCATGAACTGAAAACACACTGTGAAAGGGTTAAAGATGTAAGACGAAAACACGGACAACTTCCAGACCGGACAACACCATGGTAGCGACCTGTCAATCACAAGTTAGCCATGCCCTACAGCATCCCCTGTTTTATGGTCTATTCGACTCTAAATGGGACCATAATTTACTAAATGAACATCGTGCTGTATTGAAGAAGACTTGAAACTAGTGATTGAGACCATAAACTCATGTTTACAATGTTTACTGAGGTAATAAATCAAGTGAGAAGTAGGCTCATTTTCTCATAGACTTCTATACAATCAGACTTCTTTTAGCAACCAGAGGAGTCGCCCCCTGCTGGCTATTAGAAAGAATGCAGGTTTAAGGCACTTCAGCATTGGCTTCACTTTTCAGACCCGCAGGCTTCCCACTGGTCAGTAATCACTTTTCCAACATGCTTCACACTTCACGCTTTGTTTGATACCACTAAGGAGAGTGGTATCAATCTTCTCATCTAACTTTCTCTAGACATATTTTCCAAAATCTCAAACTATTCCTTATTCCTAATTAACTGTGTTAACCTTAATCCTTTACAAAAGAAACTGTTTTCTGTTCACACGGTGAAACAGGAGAATAATGTGGTTACTGCCGTGCATGTAAACGCTCTGCGCACTCATCCCCACCTTGATGTAACCTTCAAGCCTCAGTGTAGCGTCTAGGGGGGTCCTCGCCTGCAGGGTGTCACATTCTCAAACCTCCCTGAAAGAACACCGAAATTCTGTCATTGTGTCATAACTGCCTGCCCACATGCCCACGGCACTATTTATACCAGAGGAGCACAACTGCTGCTCTAGGTACAGTTACAGTGGGGCACTTCAAACCCCAGCTGCCCTGCCTCAGCTAATAATACAATGCAGTACCGACACACACACACACAAACCCAGCATTGCTTGCTCCGCTGCTACTTTTGGCCCTCATCATCCTGCTTCCTGTATCCATCACAGTGATGAGCAGCCACAGGCAGGCAGTCCTGACGTGCCCACCTCCCACACCGAGCCGCCTGCCAACAAGCTCTCACACACACGCTGGTTACATCACGACTGAGCCTGTCCCTGTCCCCGTCCCAGCTCCAAATCATTATGCACAT
This sequence comes from Sebastiscus albofasciatus, assembly GCA_916701655.1. Classification (NCBI taxonomy): domain Eukaryota; kingdom Metazoa; phylum Chordata; class Actinopteri; order Perciformes; family Sebastidae; genus Sebastiscus; species Sebastiscus albofasciatus. The sequence goes on from CAKAOI010046876.1 coordinate 233,382, forward strand.
AATCATTTCAGGGGGGAAGGACAATGTGGAAGTCCTCTGTCAAAACTAAACAAACAAACAAACAAACAAACAAAAACAACACGAAGAAAATTAAGTGACGATCATGAAGCTGAAGTTTTTTGCACTTTTTATGACCCAACCACAGGTCCTCCAGACTCCCAAGAAACAATATTGAAAACAAAATTTGACTTGAAATAATAACACACAATGTTTATGTGACTACACACTAATTATGTGCCTCCGAAAAAACAACTGCCAATGATTTAGGTGTATCCTATTAAAAAGGAGGCGGAAACTTATGCAAACAAGTATTTTATATTTGTAATTAATTTAGATCACTTTATAGCGATCTGTTCTCATTTTGACATTAAATGGTCTTTTGACATTTTTTCCCTGTTAAAAGGGGTTTTTTTTTTTTACATTTTTCCTTATCTGATGAGAGGGTCATACTGTAAAGGACAGAGGGTGTCGTATCCTGTACAGATTGTAAAGCCTCCTGAGGCAAATACAATACGTATCATGATGCAAGGGTAATGATTCAAAATATTGCGATGTATTGCGATACTGTAAGCAAGGAGATATATTGCGATTTTCTCAAATCTAATTTCAGGAAAACTGTCATAGTATAAAGAACACACCAGAAATACACCATTTTAGAATAGGCAAAAATAACACACTTAATGTGTTACTGTGTTGTACACATACTGCAAGCAAAAAACTGCATATTTTTGCCCCAAACTGCATGTGATTATCATAAAATGGGCATGTCTGTAAAGGGGAGGCTTGTGAATACCCATAGAACCCATTTTCATTCACATATCTTGAGGTCAGAGGTCAAGGGACCCCTGTGATTATCACCATGCCAGTTTTTCCTCACCAAAATTTTGCGTGACTTAAGAGCGTTATTTAACTTCCTTTGCAACAAGCTAGTATGACATGTTGATACTAGAGGGTTCCTTAGGTTTTTCTAGTCTGGTCTGATGCCAGTATCTTAAATCTAGCTTTAAAACTGAGTCCGCTACAACCTCCGAAAGATCGAATAGCGACTGGGCTCAACAGATACTCACGTGTACCTACTTTGTAATACAATAAAAACATGAAAACTTCCAAAGGGGGGGTGAATACTATTTATAGGAACTATAATGTTTTTGTTTACTTTATTGTTTCATGTCTGCATTGAGCAGGTACATGTGTCTGACAGGTGTAACAGTCAGTAACTACGGTCAAGCCTTTTAAAATTAATGTAAGAGATGTTTATGGTGATTAATTCGTCTATAGCTGCAACAGTTGATTAGTAAATTAACAGAATAATAATGCACTTTGCCTGCAACTTACATTAACAGAGTCAATATGTATACTGTATACGACTAGGTAGGTGGATGCTGATTCAAAGAGCAGCATTACAGATTTAAAGAGACCAAAAAATAATGAAAGGAGCATTTCATTTCTTATTGTGATTATGGCTTGTATTTGTTGTAGAAGCTTAAAATTTGACACCTATGGCCATGACAGATACATTAAAGACCAAAGAAAACAAATGCACTTGTATCTTCCATATTTGCTTTCATTGAAAACAGACTGAACAGACGACAGAGAGCACTGCGGGGTCGACAGCAGAGGACGTCCTGTTTTAGGACGTCTGTGTCCTCTCTCTCATGTCTCATGATATCCCAGGACCTAAATATCCTTAAGTCAACAATCACAACATGAAACACGACAAAATGTCAACGTGCTGTGAGCGATGGCACCTTGAAAACACCAACTCACATGTAGAACTACCCACTTATGCCAAGCAAAGATCATAATTTTAATAATGACAGGATAATGTCAGTCCAATAAAACACCTGGATAAGTACATTTATGTAAAGGTTAGGGAATTCTAAATATTTCTATTTATATCTTTGCGTCCTTTTGAATTAAAGTCTCATTACAAACAGCTCAAATGACTTGACGTGCATGATACAGCCCTTTCCAAGTAATGATCCCAAACTAGTGTTTCCAGAATTGCCTTCTCACTGTGCAAGAACACTGATACACGTGTGTGTGTGTGTGTGTGTGTGTGTGTGTGTAGGTGTGTGTGCCTCTGCATGGGTGGCGCAGCATTATCACTGCTGTGTTTTATTAGCATTAGAGCACAGTGCTTAGGATGAGCCGCAGTAACCTGATCCCAAAGGGAGATTGAGCTAAATGTCAGTGAGCCACCTTGAGCTTTGCGCTGCCGCAGCCGGCAAACAACAGCCCCACCACGGGTCAGAGAGGAAACACACAGCGGAGACGCTTGAACAGACGCTAGCCCGGAAGGAGACAGATGCAAATGTTGGGGCAGATAGAGGAAAGAAACAACAGAGAGAAAGAGGAGGTGAACCTGCAGAGAGTGAAGATGAGGAATGTGAAAAGACTAGTGATGAAGAATGATACCGATGACGATGACTGGTCACTTTCCCAGCGTTCCATTGTTGTTTTATGGTGTTCAGAGTACACTAATATACAAAACTGACTGGTGTTAAAACACAGATAAACTAGAGACCATCTTGGGGTGAAATCACACCAGCCACAATGCATAATTGGGCCAGGGGCATAAAGTGGGGGGGCAAATGGCCCCTTCCCCACTTCCTACCCCCTACTTGCGGCGCCCTTGCTCGGATCACACCTATCTTCGACCTCGGCCTCCGTTTTGATGTCAACAGCATACCTGTAAAGTTTCTTGATAGCATCTTGCATGATTGTGACGCTATCGCAGTGGCAAAATCTGTCCGCAGACATACAAACACCTGGCAATGTACTCAAAACCACTTTTGTGCAGTAACGTGCGGTGAAATATTTGCCTGGGTAGGCAGTGACCTATTAATGTGGCATATGGATATGTCTATATTACATATGGATGGATAAAATATAGTCTAAAATATAGTCTACATTAGTTAGGCAGACATACAACACAATAAACGTCCGGAGAGAGAGAGAGTTTGGTGTCAGACACAAATCCGGAGTCAGTGCACCAGTAGAAAACAGCATAGTCACTCTTACAAAATGTGCAAAATCACACCCACACACAATGAGTGTCTGGCGACGGCGCACCAGGATAAAGAAAATAAAGAGACAAATCTTGAGTGTCAGTGCACCAGTAGAAAACAGCTTGTTCACTCTTACAAAATACGAAAAATCGTACCCACACACAATGAGCTTGAACTTACTTTATTTGTAGATGAAGATCAAGTCCTTGTTAGATGTATTCCTCAGTTTCAGTCTCTCCTTTTCAATGGAAATATGAGCCAAGGACAAAAGCCTGTTTTGTTCCATCTTGTTACGTCTTTAACGCTGTAAAGGTCCTCTCCACAGATGCGGTGGGAAAAGGCTCAAAAGTTCTGTGGCCACGGGTGGAGTCTCCTGCAGATCATCGTCTGTCAAAAAAGTAAAAAAGTAAGTGGCTGTACTGACATCACTCCTTGGACTGTTCGTGAACAGTATAATCCCACTAATTCAGAATTGAATCTAATCAGATCAAATCATTTCGCCAATCTGGACAGGGCTCCTCTCAGGGCTGAGCAATGTGGAAAAAATCAAATATAACGATATACACCGATCAGCCATAACATTAGGTCAGGGGTGACACCCTGACCGGTCTGCAGTTACGCAGCCCCATACGCAACAAACTGCGATGTGTGTTCTGACACCTTTCTATCTTAACTCTTTCAGCAGTTTGAGCTCCAGTAGCTCTTCTATTGGATCGGACAACACGGGCCAGCCTTCGCTCCCCACGTGCATCAATGAGCCTCGGGTCTGACCCTGTCGCCGGTTCACCTTCCTTGGACCACTTTTGGTAGGTCCTGACTACTGCAGACCGGGAACATCCCACAAGAGCTGCAGTATTGGAGATGCTCTGACCCAGTCGTCTAGCCATCACTATTTGACCCTTGTCAAAGTCGCTCACATCCTTACGCTTGCCCATTTTTTCTGCTTCCAACACAAAGTTCAAAGTTCAAAATGTTCACTTGCTGTCTAATATATCCCCCCCCCGTTATACTGCCTAGCCCTAATTGTGATCATCAAATTTAGCTGACATATTGGCAATCCTGATATCTTGCAGTCAGTTAAGCCAAGGAAATCAAGCACACATGGTGTCTCTGACGTGCACAGAGCATAGGCCGATGTTAGGACTGCACAATTAATCGAATATTAATTGCAATCACGATTTTGGCTTCCCACAATTAAATGAAGATGATCAAATGCGATATTAACGTTTAAAATGCGTGCCCCACTCATAGAAAACTCAGCTGCACATCAAACAAGCGCTAAGGGGAGACAGTCAGCTGCAGCTGGATTCTCAGTGCCTGTCGGTGGGCTCTTTCAGGGTCACTATAGTCAGCGCTGCAGTAAGTTACTGATCTCTGTTTCAGCGGCACTTTATGAAATGGACAGTTTTGTCCTTAGTTTTAACATTGTAAAACTCAAATTTACATCCAGGAACAATGCAATAATGTCCCCTCTTTTGTTTTCTTCTATCCTGTGTCTCCTCAGTCTCCGTCTTTCACGGTCTCTACCGCTGTATCTGTGTATCTGAGACAAGCCAAACATTAACCATTCTCGTGACGTCACAGGCTAGAGTACTGCAACATCGCGGCTCTCTTGCCACGAAAGATGAAATGGATCTTCTTTTATCTTTTAACTGCTGACATTTGTCATGTTTGTTATATAATTGTTCATTAGAGTGGAAATCCCTTTAGTAAACCAGCGTAACTTGGTTGAACGTTTCATTTCCACTTGAAAGCGACTACTGGACGCCAATAAAGCATCTGCCTAAAAAGTGCCATGCAAAAGTCAAACAAAATTGTGTCTATTCTATTAAATTGTGTCATATTCTACCAAAATGGGCTGTGTTGAACAATGAAATATTACAAATATAATAAGCGTTTTCAGTCCAAAATGGTGGCAGCGGCTGTTGTCAAAAACACCTTTCGTCTCTTTGCTTCGATACTCTTTGGTTAGTGGTAGGTTTAGGTAGGGGAAACAGTACTCTACACAACACCTGTTAACTCAGCTGAGGAGCTTAAATGTGAGGCTAACTTGTCATCTTTTTCATAACATATGCAACAGTTCAACATAATGTCCATGACTGGCAGGGCTAACTACTGAAAGGCTAGCTCTCGCTTGGCAAGCTAACAACAGACCATATGGATGTTTACCTGATGCTGATATGGATCCTCCGCCTTTTAATCCACAGCGTCGCTGCTGGAGGAGAGGAGTTGCCATGGAAACAGTTAGCTAGTCTGGCGTTAGCCACTTAGCTAACGTTAGCCCTTTTTTACTCTGTATGAACAGTCTGTGTAAACTTTTCCGCTTGGTAAGATCCCACAGGTCATGTGTTGGTTTACCATTATCGACCAAAGCTCATTTTTTCATCAAACAACAGTGTTGAACGTCTTTTAAATAAGAAATATCCATGCTAACCTGCAGCCGTTAAGCTAGCAGCGCTAGCCGGAAGTAGACCAGAGCTGTCTGGCCTTGAACTTCCTGGAGGAGAGTTATAGGCCTGTTATTAGGAGCATAAAGTATTTATTAGGAGTGGTAGTATAAAGTAGCATATTATAGCCTACTATTCTGACTAGTTTTACTGGAGTTAATCTGGAGACAGATTATAAATAATGAAACATTTTGAACAAAAAATATAATTCTTAAAATTATGAATATGACGAAATGATCAATAAATAGGGCTACAACAACCATCATGTAATCTCAGCATTTCTTTCTAGCTTTGGTGAGGCAATGCCAACCCTGACCCCACATCACTGTGTTCCTCCTACAGGACCACATTTTGCAATGATGACACATACAGAGTCAAAAGGTGGAAAGAATACCAGCATCGCTGTCCTGGCTGGTATTCAGGTTGAGACCATAATCAGAGCTAAAAGAAAGTGAGTATTGGATTTACATTCTCCAGGTGGACAGAAACACCACTCCAAGTGAATGAAAATGTTGCTCCGTAAGTGCGTATCAATTTAACAGGCGATGATATGTCAATGTATTCACAGATTGTTTCTTCTGTCTCCAATGACTAAAAAAGAAAGTTGTTGCCGGTCTAAAGATTTGCGAGTGAAAACAGATTCCAACAGGTTTTGCATTTTGTCATACATTATGCTTTTATCATGAACATACGTGTGCATTTCAAATCTTTTAGTCTGTCACATGACATGACAGGATGAAACAACAGGACGCAAGGTAACTGAGAACAAACAGCTAGTAATAGTTTTATTTCTTTTTTTTACTTCATCATCAACAATCTATGCCTCCCAAACTTGAGAGTTAACATGCTCTCCACAGTAATAAATGGGGCTTAAGTGAACTGAACTCATGTGCTGCTCATAGATCCTCTTCTCTCTCTCCTGCTTTATTTGTGTGATTTTGTCAATTATGAGGGGATTACTCTAATGTATATCACCATTGCTTTATCCTAATGCCATTGTTCTTGTCCTCCCTCTAATATATGTATAGTTATGATAAGAAAAGTCAAGGAGAGGAAGAAGCATTCAGGTCTTTAACTTAAGTAAAAGTACCAAATCAACAATGTAAAAACACTCAGTTACAAGTAAAAGTCCCGGATTCAAAAGCCTTAAGTAAAAATACAGAGTTATTATCAGAAACAATGACTTTAAGTATCCAAAGTGAAAGTGTTGTTTCTGCATAAAAATGTCCCCTTATTCAAATGATTATATATTACATTATTAGATTGTTAATACTAATTTAGCTTAATATTTAAGTAGTGTTTTACTGTAGGAGTTTCAATTAGTTTAATCCAGTGGTTTCTAACCTGGGGGTCAGGCCCCTCCAAAGGGTCTCAATATAAATCTGAGGGGTCATGAGATGATTAACGGGAGAGGAAAGAGTAAAAAAAACAATGCATTTTATACTATAAGCTTATCATATGTTGTTTTTTTTATAGAAATTCTTCATTTGTAAAGCAACTAGTAACAACAGTAACACAAACACTCAATTGAAGTACCTCAAACTTACTTGAGTAAATGTACTTTCTACGTTTGTTTTAGAAAAATATAAACGCATTGAGGAATATTGTGTCAACACATAAATAAGACTAGTTTATTTAAGTTTGCTTCAGCAAAAGTGATAGTGACCTTTCAAAACCTTTCATTTCTTAACAATTCATTTATTCACTTGTTGAGTCGACGAATGTCCACGTGTCCACAAACATGTGCACACACCTAGTATCCTGTCTCATCAGTGTCCCCTACCTCTCATTCAGAAAGCCGCTGTGTTGCCCCTGACCATGCATGTTCTCTAATGCACATCTTATTTCCAGCTTGCCGGGCGGTAGACCCCTCTGCAGTTGTTGCCCTCTCCCACCTCCCCCCTGCCTATTCTTTACCACAGGGCCATCCCTGCCCACCTATTTGTGACGTTCTCAGCCAATGAGAGGCGAGTTCATGGTGAGCAAGCACCAATGAGGCCACTTTTTCATCTGTATAAAACTTTTCAGGACAGTTTGCCGGGTTGCACTTTCTGTCAGTCCAGGGCTCCGAGAGGAGAGCACCAGCCCAGAGCGAGAGAGAGAGAGAGAGAGAGAGGGGGTAGAGAGAGAGCAAGTGTGAACGCAGGGGGGTTGCCAGCTTTTAATCCCAATCCCACACTTCAGGAAAGTGGTGGGTGAACATTTTGAGCTTCTCTACTTTTAACTTTCAGTGTCAGGCCGCTCAGACTTGATGTGAATGTTTCTGTGTTTTCTATCCCCTTTTGTTCCTGAAGCCTCTCCGTTTCAGCGAGGATGGAGAACTCGCACATGAAAGAGTCGCCGGACGTTATGTCCTACTTTGGCGTCACTGAAGAAACCGGCCTCTCACCTGAGCAGTTCAAGAAGAACTTGGACAAGTATGGCTACAACGGTGAGGGAGAGAGAGAGAGAGAGATGGATGTCTGGAGGAAACAGTTGGATGGAGCATTGGAGGGTGTGATGAAAGAGTAGTAATGAGTGAAGTGATGGATGGAGGAACACACATGTATCAATGGCTTTAGCTCGGAAGAGAGAGTGGAAGAACACAGTGTACCTGAAAGGTCTAGGAAGATAAAATGGCACAAACACTGAAGGAGAGAAGGAGGAGACGTAGTGGGATGACTGATAGATGAACTGGCACTGTGTGTTTTTGATGATAGTGTGATTACGGGAAACAAAGGGGGGGTGATGTTTGTGCAGCAGGTGCATCAGAGTTTCAGGTTTCTGACAATCGCTACTGGCTTTAGTTTTGATTGAAGATTCTTTATCTATTAGTGAATCAGAGCGTGACAGCTCATTCAACTCAAGGTCAACTTAATCACTTTTTTCCAACTGCGTCTCAGACAGTAGCCTCTCCTCAGCGGGATGGAGGCTATCCACTGAGGAAGGCCGTGCGATGCAGCCGAACGCCCTTGAAATGGTGCATAAATTGACCTTGAGTTGAGATGTTTTTCGCTAAACTGAGCAATCCATCCTTGCATTTGAGAAAACACCTGCATCATATAGAACATTTAAACTCATCATAGCAGGGGACACACAGGTAATTAATATCATTAACGACTTCTCTGTTGCATTTAAGTGTCCCTGGAACTGGTGGTGCCTTCAAATGAAACTCGTGAGCTCGTGTTTACAACATGGGTTTACAACGTTGGCATTCAAATAGTTAAGTCGTGAGAACACCGCTGCTAAGCAACAACAATATTAACGTTACTGTCGGCGTCTAGAAGCCACAGAAACTAACAATTTAGCAAGCTAGCAAGTGTGTAACATAATGCAGGAAATGCATAGTGACAGAGGAAAAAGATGAGGCAGTTGGGAATATCAACATTTTCCTCAGACATATCATAATATTACGAAGAAAAACAATATACGACAAAAATTACAATATATTAACTTATTATGTGCTGAAACTCAGAGCTTTCAGAAACTTTCCACTCACAAGGTCGTGAATACCACAAGAGGGGGTGGGGGGGCATTCATATGGACTCTTCTCGTCAACATGGTAAACACGACCCCATTTGAAGGCACCATTAGACACCTGAAGTAAATGGAACATCGTTAATGTTATAAATTACACCTGTGTTATTTTTGTCTGCAGTTAAAAAGGCCTATTTATAACAAAAACAAGACTAGACGAGACTACTTTTACCGTCTTATTGTTGCATTAAATCATACCCAACAGGTTGCAGTGACTCTGTATTTGTTGTGGAGCATCTCAGCTGACAAATGGAGGTTGACAGAGTAACAGCAAACTAGAATAACAGAGTAATTAAGGTCACTGTGAAGGTCAATTAGTAAAGTCACTCTAATTGTGTCATAAACTGTCAGAGGGACAAAGAGGCCTGAACAAACCAGCTGCTAGTTAGCATTAATTAATCATTTATATTAGCCCTATCAATAGTTTATTATAAATGTGGGGGTGGAATAGATTATAGTTTCTGTCATCATTCCTAAATATGTCAAAACGGTTTTGTCTTCAGCATCATTTTTGCAGTAAATATGGCGTGCAGCTATGCCTATAGAAAGGTGTCTCATTAATATTGTTTTGTCTCTCTTCGCCCACAGAGCTGCCAGCGGAGGAGGGTGAGTCCACTTTAAAGCTTCAAACACCTGCTTTTCAATTATTCATGTTTGAATGACACGTCAGAGCGCATCTTTTAACTTTGTGCCACCCAGACGCACCTGTTCCTCTCACTTCCTGTGATGACAAGTCACACAGTCGTTAATCTGTCATTGATCCACCAGTGTGCCGCTGGCTCGGAGATAGTTATTATTGTGACCCAAACCACTAATAATATGTTGATCCAAGGCCATTCAGTTTTGTTTGGCTCGGGAGGTGTTGCATATTGTTGTGATTTTAAACCCAAACTATTATAATCAGTTTATAATGCATTATAATCAATGTTAAAATGCATTATAATGTGATTATAAGTTACTCTAAGTGGTCACTGTTTGCTTAAAGTAAAGTGAAATCATTAAATCTATGCAAGACCAACAAAAAAATTCACTTTTCACTTTACTTAAAGCAAGCAATGACCACTTCCAGTAACTTATAATCACATTATAATGCATTATAACAGCAATTATAATGGATTATAACAGTAATTATAATGCTTTATAAAAAGATTATAATGTATTACAAGTATGGGAATTCTAATGCTCTATGATCCTTGCAAAAACAGAATGTCAGTGAGTGGCCAGCAATTATGAAGTTGAAATTATGATACTTGACCTTATAAGTCGTTATAAAATGCTTTATAATGATTATCGTTATAAAGCATTATACTGTGCTATAAGCAGATTTTCGTAGAAAGTGTTAGCAAAAATGTCTTTATATGAGGTTGCTGAAGCAAAATTAATCATCATTTCAAATCAGATATATCATATCACCAAATATTTATCCATCACAGTCAATGCTGCTCCTACTTGGCTTGCATGCAAAAGCTTGTGAGTTATTGAGATTATATTGACATTCCATAACATTCATACAAATATATAACATATACAGCGAGGACATACAACACTGACCGCACACTTGAATACTGTTTGTGATTTGATGTTAATGTGTTTTTTGAACAGGAAAGACAATCTGGGAGTTGGTGGTGGAACAGTTTGAGGACCTGTTGGTCAGAATCTTACTGCTGGCCGCCTGCATCTCTTTTGTGAGTTTGCTCACTTTTCCTTTTACATGATACGGTGCATTTGTGTTTACATGATGGTATACAGTAGGTACATGCGGGGAGCTAGCAAAGATAAGTTTGTTGGATAAAAGTGCTACACATTTGATTATTTTACTTACATTTGGTGCCTAAAGAGTCCCAGTAACTGAGTCCAAATAATAGATGGAACAAATGTCCTTCATGAGTATGAGTATAAGTATGAGTGTAGTATAAGTGTTTGGCAAAAAGAGAAAATAGAGTATATTTTCTTAAACCTCTCAAGTTAAAGTTCAGACATGTTGCTGATCGGTTTGTAACTGTTGTTTCTTTCATAGAATTAAATTTTTTCTTTACTGTATCTCAGTATTTCCCCCTTAAACTGTTGCCTAATTTTCCAACCTGCCATAAAATGTGATATAAGTGTTAGATTATATTATTATATAGAAGATTATTGGTATAAAATTGAAGCCTGAGAACCCCCACATTATTGCCATTTGACATTTCAGCACAATTTACACCCATCAAATTAAACCCATGCATTTAGCACGTTGAAGCTGACCAATCAGAAGGTGGTATCTATCATTAAAGCACTCTCATGACCTTGCTCCCACCCGTCCATGACAAGCTCCACCAATCAAATGGTTCAGGTTTAGGTTATATTACAGTTAATGTTTGGCTTAGTCTGAATTTAGGGACTATACCGATCCAGTGAGAGCTGCTTGAGAGGCGACAAAGTCACATATTAGCTGCTCAAAGTCGAGGTCTTGCATCTAAACGTGGCGTGATGATGACGGAGCACCTCACAAACAGAACTGAAAGTAAAAGGAATAAAAGGGAAAAAGATTGGCAATTACAAAAGTGCACATTCAGGCTGAATAAAGAACCCAACGGTGATGTGAGAAGTGCTGCATCTTCTCTGACCCCTCGCCTGTTTTCTTTGTGATTACACACACGCTCACACACTCGGGCCAGCGTGTACATCGCTGAGTTATTAAATTACATTTGGCCCCATGTCCTCACTCTCATTTACACAAGGAATCCCTCTCTCTCCCTCCTCCCCTCTCCAAAACACTTTTGTGGAGGAGAGCAGGCTGGACACATTGTCTTAATCCTCCATCTCTGCCCTCTGGCCTCCCTGCACAGCTGTCACTATGGCCTTAGAAGGCCTGACGGCTGTGTGTGTGTGTGTGTGTGAGAGTGTGTGTGAAACAGAGAGAGGAAGATAAAGAGAAAGAGAGAGTGTGTGTGTGCGCAAATGCATATCTGGAGCTTTATTTTAAGAAAGTCTCAAGCCAGGACGAGAAACTGTATCCTTAGACAAAGGTCAGGGATGGAAGGAACGAGGGATGGCTTGCAGCAGCAGGAGAGAGTGAGAGGCAGAGAGGAGGTGAGGGAGGGGGAGGGGGGAGATTCTAGGATTGGGTTGCACAATGGCATTGTTTGTTACAATGACAAACGAGAGCAATAGTTACAGAGTCGTATACGGTTTCTAAAAGAGAGAACACTAAATACTGCAAGTACACAGTCATCCTATTCATACACACAGGAATGTCGTGCCGCTGCCGCAGCGTGCTGACAGCCTCTGACGCTCAGCCCGGAGATCGATTGTGTCTTTTGAAGAGAGGCAGGGTGAAGACAGACGGGAGAGAGCGTGAGCAGTAGAGGCTATTTTTGGGAAAAGGGTGAGAAAAGATGTGAGATGAAGAGCAGGCGAATAAAAAAAACACAGCAGATTACTGTATGATGAGGAGGAGGAGCAAAAAGTTGAGTGCTACGAGAGAAGGATGGGGTTAGCTCTGTGCTCCGCTGGCCTGCAGCTAATCTGTGTCAATGTCAACACGCAGGCTTTCCGAAACAGACTCCCACTCCGGCTCACCAGGGTGCGCAACACGTGTTAGGCTATAGGGTTGGAAAAGAGTCACATGTAGAGGGAAGACACATAGGATGACACAAGAGAGTCATTTGATCCAGTGATGGTTAATAACTGTCATAAATAGCTACCCGCTGTGACTTATTATGTTGGATGCTGACCAGCAGTAAAAGATAATACTGTCAGCAACAGGTGCACAAGAATCTTAACAGTAAACAGTAAAGACACTCGTCCAACCAAGCAGAGTATCACTACCAACAGTAAGAATGTATTACTTTAACTCATAATGAAAGAGTTCGTATCGTGATACTGCTTAACCGCTTCAACCCTAACAGATCCACTAGTTGACCCGTCATTTAAAGGGGACATATTACGCTCATTTTCAGGTTCATATTTTTATTCTGGGTTTCTACTAGAACATGTTCATGTGCTTTAATGTTCACATTATTTTTCTCATACTGTCCAAATATACCTATATTCACCCTCTGTCTGAGCACCCGATTCAACTGTTATCAGGCCATTAAATTAAGGCATTATCGGTCACCATAAGCACCATAGATGTGGGTCAGAAGGGGCTTACTACGTTGTAAAAGTGAAAGCGAAAGTTAAAAGCAACACGTTCTTACACTCTCTAACACTTACTGTAGTCAAGTTCAGCGAAAAAGTGTTTTGTGTTTCATCCATCTTCCCTGATCAGCACCCCATATGGAGTTTCATGCTGTCTGACTTCTGCTTCTGCTCCTGTCATAATAACTAAAGTCGCTTGAGGTCGCTGTCGTGTTCTTTCATACCTTCTTTCAGTGATCTACCATGTGAATAGATGATAAAACCTAATAATGGCTGTAGTAGGGCCCTATTTACCCACATCTATGGTGCTTATAGCTACTGATAACACCTATTTATGATTTCAACACTTCATCATTTAGCTTGAAGAAGTGTTGGGACATGTAGGTGTGTATTTGATGTGGTCCCAGTGTGTGTAAAAAGTTATTCTTTAATGTCCTTTTATAAAGTGACATTGCCAATAGAGCAACAGAAATTTAAACACCAAAAATGTTGATAATTGATTCATCATTTCCGTCACTTTTTAAGTAAAAATGCTAAACATTTGCTGCCATGTGCATCTCAGATGGGAAGATTTGCTGCTTTTGTATGATTGTAAATTTCATATTTTTGGATTTTGGACCATTGGTTGAACACAACAAGCTATTTAAAGACATCATCTTAAACTGAGAACTTGTGATGGGAATTTTGTCACTATTTTCTGACAATAAAAGGTAATTGATTGATCATAAAGAAATATTTGACAGCTTAACTGATCATGAATTGTCGGTTGGAGGAGTAACAAAGGGAAAATTTGAATTTAAGGGATAAAGTCTCATCACACATCACGAAAACACCATTAACTCATAAAGTAAAACACATTTTGTACTTTCTCTCTCCGTCTCTCTCAGGTCCTAGCTTGGTTCGAGGAAGGCGAGGAGACTGTCACTGCCTTTGTCGAGCCCTTCGTCATCCTCCTCATCCTCATTGCAAATGCTATCGTTGGAGTGTGGCAGGTCAGCGAACACACACACACACACACACACACACACACACACACACACACACATACACATACACACATACACAGAGGAACAATCACAAGGACACATACCTGCCCCCAAAAGCTCGAACGTCTTTTACACACACCTAAATAGACTCTTATACTTAGCAACAGTCACACACAATAAATCACACATGACGGACGGCCTGTTCAGGTCGCAGCCTGTGTCCTTTACAGCGAGCACACGAGAGCTCCGAGTCTGAGGACGTCCAGAATGAGAGGCATGACGTCAGCTGGAGGTGAAAAGGCCAAAGGTTAAGCCAAAGGGGGGGGCGAGTGGAGGGGAGGAGGGGGGAGATGGCGGACAGGGACCCTTGAAGGCTCAAACTGACGTCTGCTTTGTTACAATCCACAGTAAAAATACAGAGGGACGATCGGGTTACCAACAGGCCTTAGGGAGTGTGCTTGTGTGTGTGCATGGTGGTGGGGGGGGGGGGGTTCACATGAATCCTGCGGCAGTCATTTGGAAACTATGCACAAGGATTCACACATGGGGGGGTACGGGGGAGAGCCGAGAGAGGGAGGGCGGTTGGCATAAATTGGGCTTTACACTTTGAGGCGGTGGAGGGCAGCCTTGGAAGAAACCACAGACTGAAGCGAACGTCAACCTGTTGTTCAGCAGACAGACACTTCACACTGCAAACACACGTGGTGCTCGTGACTCAAGAGTTGTTAAATGTCAAACAATTACAACTTTTTATGGCTCCAGGCATTACGTTTTCGGGTTGTCCGTCCACCATTCTTGTGAACGCAATATCTCAGGAACAACTGGAGGGAATTTCTTCAAATTTGGCACAAACATCCACTTGGATGATTAGATTGTGGTGGTCAAATATCAAAGGTCACTGTGACCTTATGTCTGTCCCATTGTCGTGATATCTCGTGAACGCCTTGAGCAAATTTCTTCAAATTTGGTACAAATGTCCACCTGGACTCGAGGATGAACTGATCAGATTTTGGTGGTCAAAGGTAACTGTGACCTCACCAAACAACTTTTTTTTGCCATAACTCAAGAATTCATTTGCTGATTCTGACAAAATTACACAAATGTCTAACAGGATAAAATGATGAAGTGATGACATTTTGGACAGACATGGATGTAAACTGCAACTTGACTGGTTGGCATTCAACAGCAAGGCGGTGATTGATGTATTACTGTACTCCTGTTCTTGAGCTGTATATACAGATTAAGTTTATTTCTATTTCCTTTCTATGCTACATGAATTGTTAATTGTTTTGACATGTTTATGAGCTGATTGGATGGCTAGCAACACCTGGCATAATAGAGAATAATATATGGTTATGGTTTTAAACATTTTTATACATGTTGACCTGACAAACATCCAACTAGGATCAAGATGTATTTAACTCAATGTGTGGTTCGGAGTTACTCTGTTCATGAAAGCCCCTGAAAGCCTATTTTCTCAGTCGGCTTCTTACAATGACCAATGGGGTCCGATATAAACATAACGTGTTCTGCTCGTGGTTATTTCACTTGGGAGGTTTCTGTATTTAATTGCTTTTCTCGCTGGTGTGAAGTAGGCTGGGCTCAGTGGGGAAAAGGTGATGTCACATATTTCCATGCACCAATCCGGATTTAGCAACATTTGATCTAATCAAGATTCAAAATCTAATCATAAATGTATTTGTTGAGTTGTTTACTCATGTTTGGAGCTGGAAAAATTAATTAATTAGTCACTTAGTGATTAGTCACCTCTGAAATGAATCGCTAACTATTTTATTAAATCGATTTGAGTCATTTTCTTTTCCCCCGAACTTTAATGTTGATTGTTGCCTCTTAAGGTATTAATATTTAATGATAAAGAGAAATATTAAGGACCAAGAAATAATTTAAAACCAAGTTTTCAAGGGCTTTTAATAGATAAAGTAGTCAAATAAAAGCCTCAATGATATCTCTCTCTCTCTCTGTCTGTCTGCACGCAAAACCAAGAAATGTGTTTACAGTATTTTCCTTCAAATGTTATGCAGACTGTAGCAGATGCTATCACTTTTTACCTTACAGGGAGCTGACAAAATGACAGGAAAACCTAAAACTCATTACAGTCAAACGCAACAATATGACAAAAACTACCTCACACATTACCAACTCGACTCATTTTTACCAGTTAAATCAACACCGCAGACAGTCTTGACACAAATGCATTGCTGGAAAGGTGTTGCAGGTATATTGCATGGGGTTATATTGTTTTGAATTCAGGTTATTTCATCCACCATGAGAGGCAGATAGCATAAATACATTTGACTTGTACAATCAAATACAGAGCTTTTCAGGTGTATGACTACTTAACTTATATTTCATATTTACTTATAGGGGCACAATACTATTATATGGATTTTTACACTGTACAAGAAGGATTGACAAACCGGCGTAGTTTGGCATTAAAATGACCATATATTTATGTTTTGTTCTGTGTGTTGCAACAGGAGCGCAATGCAGAGAGTGCCATTGAGGCTCTGAAGGAGTACGAGCCTGAGATGGGGAAAGTTTACCGGTCGGACAGGAAGAGCGTGCAGAGGATCAAGGCCAGGGAGATTGTTCCTGGTGATGTGGTGGAGGTTTCCGGTAAGATTCCCAATACTGGAGGGCTTTTCTTTTCACAGCTTTACCTGCTGCGTGGACTCAAAGTCCAGAAGAACCAATGTAATTTGGCAGCAGCAGCAGTGATCTTCAGGGTCACGGGAAATCCTGTAAGTTCAGTGTTCAGTGTTCTGTAGTCGCACAGGGTTAATGGTCAAGGCCAACTTCCTGAAACTAACCCCTCAGAATAGGACTTGTTGTGTCCTCACTTGAGTGGTGCAATACAGGAGAGGACAAAGTATCTGCCCAATTCTTAAAATTTAGCGTGCAAATTCTTGTGCAAATTAAAAATGCAAAAGTAGCGTATATAAGGTATAACCGTGCTGCATGCAACAAGCTATATGCATGCTAAAAATACAGCCACTGGTCTGTGTGAATTGTCTTTTCCAGTCAGGAGATGAGTAAGCAAAAGAAGTAAAAGCCAAAATTGAGAAATTTAAAGGTGTGGTCGGTAAAATTTTAGAAACATTTTTGCTGTATTAGTTGAAATTTGTATTATATCCTGACAGCAATCAATAAATCAAATGTTCTGACAAAAACATCTGTGGTATCTGTGGCTGTCGCAGGACTGTAATAAACGCTAATGATTGGATGAGCTAGCCGTGCACTCATTGCGCGTCACTGGAGTCTTCCACAAGCTGCTAGCTTGACAGCTGTGAGTACTAACAATAGCCGTGTTTGCCATTCACGTTCATTATGGTATGTTTATGTTCATAATGATAATAGTGGGGGAGTGGCTTTGGAGGGAGACCTGAAGTGACGGGCTGCCAGTGTTGCCGACTTGGTGAATTTCTCACTAGAGATAGGGACTTTTGGAGCTATAGTGCTGCTACTTTCATTGGAAAAGAGTTGGCAACACTGGGCTGGATTTTTCGAATGGATAATTTTTTTAAATCTAGTGTACTCTTGCTAGTTATACACCCGCGACAATGTAGTCAGGGGTATATAGCGCTCCGCGTGTCCTTCCTTCTGTCTGTCCGTCCGTTCGCATGTCACACTTTCGTTTCCGGAGCAGAACTCTGAAATTATTTTAATTTAGGAACTTCAAATTTGGTATGATGGTTGACAGTGTGGTGTAGTTGTGCCTTTTGGAGGTTAGAAGTCCAGGGTGGCACCCTAGACCTGAGGAAGGTGAGCTAATAACAACCTACATTGTGCTCAATAGACTAATTCCATTAGTTCCAAAAGGGCAAAACCTTTGGCCCTACTTTAGTAGAGGAGTAGTTTTGCCTTGTTTCTCAAGATCATCCACCCTGGCCTTTAAACGAGTTAATGATTAAGTCTTAAGCACAGAAATAAAACAAAAGATTGCTTCGGCTTGTATGTGAAAATCCAAACACTATATAGTTGATATTAAATACTAAGAATATACTGTAATAGTATTCAGAACACACTTTAACTATGTAGCACGTACTAATAATTAAGCCAAGATCATCTCCGTGGCTTATTGAGGACTTCTCGACCTTGGATCTGGACAGCAAGTGTTTCACTTCAGAATACAGTAATAATGTTCAACTCCAAACTTGAGAGGAAAACATTTCAAACAGATGACTTTTGCACTAAAAACTCCTGATTTCACCTAAAGAAGGAATGAAGCTTCTCGGCTCACGCGCTATACTGTATTAGGAGTCACATGCATGTGTGTGTGTGTGTGTGAGTACATGTCTCCTGATGTCCTTGAGAATGAACATGGGCCCTTTTAAGGCAGTCACAGAAAAAAGGGGGTGGAGGGGAACTCAAGGAACTTGCTGCAGGAAGAAAAAAAAAAACAAGCTTGAGTATAAATACACTTAATATCGACGGCCGGACTCGCTCTTCTGTCTCTCCCCTCTCCCTCTGTTTGCTGTACACCTGTTCTTTTCATTTCATGATCTCCCCAAGGTCTCCCTCTCCCTCTGTCTCTGAATGTGGTATCACTTTTCAACAACAACACTATCCATCCAGAGTGCTATCCAGTCAATCAACCCTTTCTCCCCCTCCTCCCTCCACCCTGCAGTCAGATTGATATGAAGCTGTTTGGACTGTAATCCTGCAACAAAAGCTGCTAAACAATCATTTACAGTAAAATAGTCTGATGAACTTTGTTTTTGTATTTCTCTGTTTGTGTGTCTGTGTGGACATTAGTTGGTGACAAAGTGCCAGCTGACATCAGGCTTGTCTCCATCAAATCTACAACCCTGCGCGTGGACCAGTCCATTCTCACTGGTAGGTGTTACGGGACAGATTGACAGACATGATGTCTTTCTGATGTCTGCCGCCTTACCTAACCACCCTCCACCCAAAATGTGTGTCTCCTAATAGGTGAGTCTGTCAGTGTGATCAAACACACTGACCCCGTCCCAGACCCCCGAGCCGTCAACCAGGACAAGAAGAACATGCTGTTCTCTGTGAGTCAGTTTCTCTGAGTCCTGCTCTCTTTTGTCATCACTTGACCCTTCCTTTTTCCACCTTTATGTTACATGCTAAATAAAGTTCCTGCCATATTGTTTGTTTCATAATGCAATTTTCACTTTTTCAAAATGATGACCCCCCCTGCCCAATATAAGTACACCCAGACATGCTCCACTTCAGCATTATGGAGAACAGTAACCAGCTAACAAGGAGTCTACGGCTAAGCTATAGCAGCTCTGTGAGGCTAACATGGCTGTAGCCAAAACACCACTGTGCTTTAAGCTAAAAGCTAATGTCAACATGCTAACATTCTCACAATGACAATGCTAACATGCTGATGTTTAGCAGTTGTACCAAAGAACGTATATATTGCTAAGAAGTGAAAGTCAATTATACATTCCATTGCAACGCCAGCGGCCAGCAGCAGAGCTACGCCTCCGCCATTTTGGACTGTAATCGAGTCGACTACTACAATGACGCCAGTAAAACGTCCGCCTACAAAGTGCCGTACAAAAGTAAAACAAACTACTATTATAACTATTTACTTACTTACTTATTCATTTATAAACTTTTTTGACCAGTCGCTTCCCAGGGGAAAATAAAGTGAGCGATGGACATAAATAGAAGTTAGAAAAATCCAGCAAACAGAGAGCAAACTCAATCATTTTTATGTCAAGGACCTCCAAAATCGATGTACAATAGACCACAGATTATGGATTGTTTATCATTAAATTCTGTCTATGTCATGCTACTAGCACTACTAGCTACTGGCCGATAACCGGTTGTTTGGGAACAGAGACGTTAATACATCAACCACGGTACAGGCTTACAGCATACAGCCCATGGGTGCATTAGAAGATAATAAAAGTGATGAATTACAGCCAATATATTCATTAGTACAGCCGCATACAGCTGGCAGGAAGCTGGCAGAACCCGATATGTCATATGAGCGTGCAGGACGATGCAGTCCCGTGGGTCTGATGCACGTTCATTATGCCGAGGAAAATAACTCCGTAATCAAATCAAACTTTTGGCCTGATGATGGTGCTGGAGGAAAAGTCAGAGGATTACCAAAGTTATTACAATTCAGCCTGAGGGGGGACGTGAATTTCTGAACCATATTTCATGGATTCACCTAATATTTGTGGAGACATTTCACTACAAATGTCAACCTCACGATGGCGCTGAATGAAAAGTCAGGCGATCACCAACATCAGTAGGATTCATCCTCTGGGGAACACAAATTTGTGTAAAAAAACTGTCATGGCAATCCATCCAATAGTTGATGATATATTTCAGTCGGTTTAGTCCAGATTGACCAGCTGACTTTCTAATGGTTTTCTCCACCTTCTGTTCAGGGCACCAACATTGCTGCTGGAAAAGCCACTGGTATTGCTGTTGCAACCGGTGTCTCCACTGAGATCGGTAAGATTCGTGACCAGATGGCTGCCACTGAGCAGGAGAGGACCCCTCTGCAGCAGAAATTGGACGAGTTTGGAGAGCAGCTCTCCAAGGTGGGAGAGGCAGATAGATGAATCTGAAACTGTGTCACCACAGTGACGGCTTTTATCTATTTATACATTTGTTTATATAAAACAAAACTACAACCAATGTCTCACACATCCCTCTGTCCTCCAGGTCATATCCCTCATCTGTGTGGCTGTGTGGATAATCAACATTGGCCATTTCAATGACCCCGTCCACGGAGGCTCCTGGATCCGCGGTGCTGTCTACTATTTCAAGATTGCTGTGGCTCTGGCTGTGGCTGCCATCCCTGAAGGTAAACCCCTGGGATTAACTTCCACTTTGTTGTCCAAGAAGATTATCGCGTCTTAGATTCAACTTGTGTAGCCCATCTAATATGACGCTCCATTAAAGATCAAATAAGGGCCACTGGCTTATGATTGATACAATATTATACAGTACCACGCAGCTTATTAAGGGGGAACTCCATCAATTTTGATTATCTAAGTCTGCTTACAGGTCTTGGGGAGTACCACTGATACAGCAAGTATCACAATATTTTGCGTGGCAATATTGTATCGATACACGGACGTCAAGTATCGATCTTTCATTATATAAACTATTAATCTCTTAACACTTCGACGGCCCAACGGAGGGTCCGGCCGCTACCCTGTCTTCAGGCTCAGCTTTCCAAAGTTAGGCTAAATTTTGGCGAGGAAAAACTGGCATGGCCATTTCCAAAGGGGTCCCTTGACCTCTGACCTCAAGATGAAAACTGTATCTTATTAAATAGATTAAAATCGCAATAACATCGTATCGCGACTTAAGTATCGAGTTAATATCATATCATGTGGCCTCTGGTGATTCCCACCCCTACTACTGCATATGTAAAAGCATACAGTATGTAAAAATATTAAAACAAAGTTGCATTAAAGCCTTTTGTAGCTCCAGAGGGAGCAGCGCAAAATCTGGTTAAATTGCCTCAAGTGATGTCACTTGAGTCAGCGTTGGTCGGGTCTGAAGACTACATGTTTGAAAATGAAAAAAAAATCTGGAGGTGTGGAGTTAGAAAGAAGTACTAGCCGCTTCTAGCACAACACACCCGAATCTCCAACTGAACTGCATTGTGGGTAATGTAGGCACCAGGTCTTGACAAGGAAGAAGAATACGTGGAATAAATAAGACATCTTTGTTTCTGCTGCATGGATTTTGATCTTTTTTTCCGATAATGTTGTAGTAGCACATTCAGCGGAGTATTCTTGGACACCTTCACTCTTTTTTGGGGGGGTTTTGGTGGCAGAACAGCCCAGACATCGTTTCTCTTCTGGATTTCCTTCCAAAGCTTCCACAGTGCTCTCAGGACAGCTGGGAGATGTACTTCCCTGTGTCCTGGTCTGGCCTGGGATCTCTGCCCACCCAGTCTGCCTTTTCTGATAAACTCGTAAAAGGATCTTTAGCAGGTGGCTGAAGCAGCTTATCTGGCTCCTATTAACTTGGAGAAGCAGCTGTTTGTCACAGACAGGAAGCCAAATAATCTTTTTTTCCTTGAACTGATTCTTGTGGTCACTGCCCACCTCCAACAATAGATGACAGTTGGAAAGACGTTTGGTCAATAAATCAAGAGCTTTCATAGTTACTCAGCTCTAACTGGTTTACCCACAGGGATCAGGACCCTAAAAACCATCAAACTCCAACACTTGGAACAGAAACTTTTTCGCTGCCTGATTAAATATTGTGGACAGAAACAGTCTGAGATCTGGAGGTGCTCACATTCCTCCCCGTCACACCACCATAGTCAGCTGCAAACTGTGCCAATGGTCATCACACAGACCACAGTCTGATGATGCCAAAAGGACAACATCATCTGCAAACACAGATGCCATGATAATGTCACTAAACTGGACTCTCTCCAGACCTTCTCCACACTGTTGTCAGAGTTTCTTTTGCCAAGAATCAGCAGCAGCAGCCCCCTCCCACAGGAATACCTTAGTTTGGGTGTTCTCCAGCTGATGTGTGAAGGGCTGTCTAGGGACGACCACTGTTGTCAGCCTGCCCAGTGGCAGGTGTTTGAACAGACACGTCAGATCATTTTCACCTGGTTCTTTCTAGGGCTGCCCCCTCTTAGTCGACTAATCTGTTGTTTTGGTCTTATTCGACTAAGATTTCTTTAGTCGATTAGTCGTTTTTTATGCTTTTTCATGCTGAATGACTTATTTCCAAGAAACTTATGAGCAGATCTCAGGTAAACACAAGATTTAAAGTGGTGCTTTTGTGTGATTCTTTGTGGAGAAACTCAGCTTTACAGATTTTGTAAGAGTGTTAGTCGACTAAGACCCTGACACAAGCCGACAGTCGGCCGTTGGACAGTTTGGGGCCGTCGGTGAGCGTCTGTCGCCCTAGTTTTTGTGGTGTGTCCCGCACCGTCGGCTCTAGCCGGACCCATGTTGGAGGTTTTTCAGCTGATTCAGCATGTTGAATCGGCGGTGGAGCTCATCAGTGAGAGAAATCACTCTGACTGGCTGTTCAGCTTCAGCGAATCAGTGACCAAGAAGAGAAACGGAAGTGAGGAAAGCAAGCCAACAAGTAAAGTCAAGAGGACGCACACAGAAGGCTCTTCTCATCTTTCATCTTCATCTCATCTGATCATTCCAGTACACAGATATTTTCACAACCACATGGCCATCTGGATTGAAGCTAAGTGGTGAGCGAGAGTGGTGTGAAAATGGTCGGCAAACGCAGCTTCGTTTCATGTACGTATCAAAATAACGGCTTGTACATCCTCCGTCCTCAGTCTTGCGGTTTCCCTTTTTGAATAATGAATACAGACTACCGCTACCTGCTGGTGTAGAGAGTTATTTCCTCTCACGTACGTGCTAACTGGCCGTCAACTGTAGTCTTTGCAATGTGTTCAAATACAACTTGTCGGCCAAGACAAAGGCGACGTGAGGCGACGCAACAGTTGACCTTCATTGCTGCTAGTTCTTTGACGTCGGCTTGGTGTGTCTGGACCTTTCTTTGAGGGCAGCCCTAGTTCTTTGGCTCAAGAAGTTCCTCTTAATGTTTTGTCCACCTTCCAGCAATGTTTGTTTGTTTATTTCCCTGCCCAACCTCTGTGCTCCGTCCATCGCAGGTCTGCCCGCCGTCATCACCACCTGCCTGGCTCTGGGAACACGCCGCATGGCCAAGAAGAACGCCATCGTCAGAAGCCTGCCTTCTGTGGAGACCCTGGGCTGCACCTCAGTCATCTGCTCCGACAAGACCGGCACCCTCACCACCAACCAGATGTGTGTAACTAAGGTAGGTTCACACTCACAGATGTGAGGTCACACAAATATACTTAACATGAATTTTCAATGCAGAAAGGTGACTGAAAATGAGAGCATATCTAATGCAGATGTATTTGTTTTTTGTCATCTTTCCTTGCAGATGTTCATCATTGATAGAGTCGATGGTGACAATGTTTCCCTCGGTCAGTTTGACATCTCAGGCTCAAAGTACACCCCCGAGGGCGAAGTGTAAGTGTCAAAAGAGTCAAAATGAACAACACATTTTTGACTAAATATTTATTTTTATTCTAAATATATTTGTCTTTTTCTACTAGTACAAAGAATGGCTCGCTTTTGAAGTGCGGCCAGTATGACGGACTGGTTGAGCTGGCTACCATCTGCGCTCTGTGCAACGACTCTTCTCTGGACTACAACGAGGTCTGCAGAGCATTCGGGAGAATCTTGTGTTCATGACATCGATGCTTAAATGTGACACGCTGCCAACGTCAAATGTACGTTTGTCCTTTCTTATTTCTCCACCATGCAGTCCAAGGGTATTTATGAGAAAGTGGGTGAGGCCACTGAAACAGCGCTGTCCTGTTTGGTGGAGAAGATGAACGTGTTCAACACCGAAGTGCGTGGCCTGTCCAAGGTGGAGAGGGCAAACGCCTGCTGTTCTGTAAGTCCACAAAAGATTCCATACAGTGTGTAGCGTGTTATCCAGTGGGCAACCTCCGGGTCTGAGAAGTGAAGCCAATGCTGAAGTGCCTTAAACTTGCATTCTTTCTAATCGCCAGCAGGGGGCGACTCCTCTGGTTGCAGAAAGAAGTCTGATTGTATAGAAGTCTATGAGAAAATGACCCTTCTTCTCACTTGATTTATTACCTCAGTAAACATTGTAAACATGAGTTTATGGTCTCAATCGCTAGTTTCAAGTCTTCTTCAATACAGCATGATGTTCATTTAGTAAATTATGGTCCCATTTAGAGTCAATTAGACCATAAAGCAGGGGATGCTTTAGTTGCGTGTCTACCTTGTGATTGACAGGTCAACTTATCCACAAAGTGATAATATGTCAATGTCCACTGCCCCCTAGTGGTAAAAAAATCAGTAATTGCAGGTTCAATCAGTGGTAAAAATATCACAAACATAGCCAGTGGCTTAATAGATGTGCTAAACTCAACCTTGATTTTTGATCCTTTTTCTTCCGGCTCACCTTCTTTTCTTTAATTTTCCAACAGGTGATCAAGCAGCTGATGAAGAAGGAGTTCACCCTGGAGTTCTCCAGAGACAGGAAGTCCATGTCAGTTTACTGCTCTCCTGCCAAGTCCGCCAAAGCCCCTGTGGGAAACAAGATGTTTGTCAAAGTGAGCGTGTGACACAAGACATATACAGGAACACAAAGAGTCTCTACAGCCATGCTAGCAGCTCTGTAAGGGTGTACTTTTAGGCACAGCAGAATGCTAACATCAACATGATGCTGCTGTTTGGGAATAATGTGGATCATGTTCACCATCTTAGCTTAGTGTGTTAGCATATTAACCATCCCAAGAGACATGCTGCTGGTAAAATTGAATATTTATACTTAGGGAGGTTGCGTGCTAAAGTGCTATTTAGTGTGCTAAAACAGTATGTGAGATATGTCCAAAACCTCAGTATGAAACCAATAGTACACGAATTGCATACTATTTCCGGTGAAATATTACAGTATGCAACGCCCTATGGACACAATTGCGGCATAAATATCCCACAATGCAATGCAGTAGTGAAGACAACGTTCATAACGGACGTTGACAGACGTAATTCAGACTTTGATTCTCTCAAATCATCATTTTGGTCGCATGAGGTTGCCACAGGTTACCATGGTTACATGTCTCCAACCAGCAAGGAGGCCCTCAGGAAGTGACAACGTAGGTTACTGCTCAGTGCGTCCGAAAAGACACATACTACTGTTTATTCACACAAAAGTATGTTGAACGGTAGTACACCTGTTGAGTATTTAGTGCGTAGTAAGGGGATATCGGACGGAGCCATTTTCTTATAAAAGCCTTAAAACAGAAATTATGACATCATAATAAAAACAGAAATGGCCTAAATGGAGTTCAAGTCAATCAAGTCGTATAGATTACACATACCATATGTTGATAATGATGTTGTACGTCAACAGGGTGCTCCAGAAGGCGTCATTGACCGTTGCTCGTACGTTCGTGTGGGCACCTCCCGCGTACCTCTGACTGGCCCGGTCAAAGACCACCTCCTGTCAGTCATCAAGGAGTGGGGCACCGGGCGTGACACCCTCCGCTGTCTGGCGCTGGCCACCTGTGACACACCTATGAGGAAGGAGGAGATGAACCTGGAGGACTCCACCAAGTTCGCAGACTACGAGGTGGGTGCAGAAATGAAAGATATTACAGATATGATATTTTACAAACACACAGTGGAATGTTGCAGTAGTACTTTCTTGCTTGCTCCAAAGGACACTAAACCCTTTTGCTCTCCTCTTTTCTCCAGACTGACTTGACCTTCGTGGGCTGCGTGGGCATGCTCGACCCTCCCCGTAAGGAAGTCATGAGCTCCATCGAGCTGTGCAGGGCTGCTGGCATCCGTGTCATCATGATCACTGGTCAGTACACTTGTATCATACTCAGTATTTTAATCTCATCGTGTAAGAAAACAAGCAACAGAAACGATAGAACCTTCATTCTCTGTCCTCCCAGGTGACAACAAAGGCACAGCTGTGGCCATCTGCCGTCGTATCGGCATCTTCAGCGAGGATGAGGACGTCACTAACAAAGCCTTCACTGGTCGTGAGTTTGACGACCTCGCTCCGTACGATCAGAAGGTCGCCGTTCGAAAGGCTTGCTGCTTCGCCAGAGTGGAACCGTCCCACAAGTCCAAGATCGTTGAGTTCCTGCAAGGCTTTGATGAGATTACGGCCATGGTGAGGAGAAGAAAAGAGCGTATACATATTACGTTGTTGTGTTTCTTGATACAAATACAATAACTTATCTCCCTCTACTCTTCGTCAAGACTGGTGACGGAGTGAACGATGCCCCCGCCTTGAAGAAGGCGGAGATTGGCATCGCCATGGGCTCTGGCACTGCCGTTGCCAAGTCTGCCTCTGAGATGGTCCTGGCTGACGACAACTTCTCCTCCATCGTGTCCGCCGTCGAGGAGGGTAGAGCCATTTACAACAACATGAAGCAGTTCATCCGCTACCTCATCTCCTCCAACGTAGGCGAGGTCGTCTGGTGAGTACACACCAGAGGTGAGGCATGATAACTATTACAAGAGAGGCCAGAAAACTAATAAAATCCATTTGCTCTACCTCCTCTCTCCCACACTCAGTATCTTCCTGACCGCCGCCCTGGGTCTGCCCGAGGCTCTGATCCCCGTCCAGCTGCTGTGGGTTAACCTGGTGACTGACGGTCTGCCCGCCACGGCGCTGGGCTTCAACCCCCCTGACCTGGACATCATGGGCAAAGCCCCCCGCTCCCCCAAAGAGCCCCTCATCTCTGGCTGGCTCTTCTTCAGATACATGGCCATCGGAGGTACAACACATTATGTCCTCGCTCGCTCTCTCTTACAGTCTCATCCAATGAAGCATTTTGATTTGATTATTGCTGACACAGCAGATAAATCCCTCGTCCCCTGGTGGATGTATTGTTTCAATTTCCTTTATTGTGTCTAAAATGGCCATTTAAGGTCATTTAAAAGAAGACTTTCACAGCTTTGTGAGAATTTTCATCTAAATGATGTTGTTGCTATGGTAACACATCTGTCTTCTGGGTATCATCCACCAAAGTAACATTGATTTCTTAAACACAATCATCAAAAACTCTCCGGCAGCCGTTATATGAGTACCATCCACATATTCATTCAATATTTTAGATTTGAACTTAAATAGTTTCTGTCTGTGGATGAAAAAAGCCTCCAGACGTCTTTATTTATTAACGGTAACATCTCCTCCAGGTTATGTTGGTGCTGCAACCGTCGCAGCTGCTGCCTGGTGGTTCCTGTACTGTGATGAAGGCCCAGGGGTTACCTTCCACCAGCTGGTGAGTATTTAACACTCTATTATTTGTGTACTTGTCCTACAAATGATGCATCTCTGGTGTCTGATCACACAATAGACTCCTGAGAAGGATCTCAGCTTCTCAGAGGCCGTGCCAGACTTTAGTAAGATTTTATGTCTCTCTATCTTCTCTGTCAGTCTCACTTCATGCAGTGCAGCGAGGACAACGAGGACTTTGAAGGGGTCCACTGCGAGGTGTTTGAGGCCGCTCCCCCGATGACCATGGCTCTGTCCGTGTTGGTCACCATCGAGATGTGCAACGCTCTGAACAGGTCTGACTACACTGTGAACTCAGACTTCCAGCTAAGCACTTACCTCGACACAGTTATTGAACAACAGACAATATTCTGTTTCTACAGTTTCTATGCCGAACGGACAAACCAAACACTGGCTCTAGAGAGCCTTTCACGGTTTTGCATCATTTTTCTCTATTGAGTACTTTCCTCAAATCTATAAAACAGAGGCTACCATGATCAATACCAGGAGTATGATATTGCAACTATGATTAAGACAGGAACACAATATACAACATGTTGACGTCATCCTCCTTCAATATTCACCGTATCAATGCGTATCGGAGCTCACATGCTTATTCTTCACATCCTCAACACACAGACACTCTTTCACATGCCCTCACACATTTTCAATCTGCATTAACGTACCCCTCCGCCTCCCCTATCCAACCCCACCTTCCTTCCTCCTCCTCCCTCCCCCCCAGCTTGTCTGAGAACCAGTCCCTGGTGCGCATGCCCCCCTGGAGCAACGGCTGGCTGGTGGGCGCCATGAGCCTCTCCATGTCCCTTCACTTCATGATCATCTACGTCGACCCCCTGCCCGTGAGTCTGGCTTCCTGCACTACAGCCCTCTTCTTTTTCTTCTTCCTCTTCTCCAAAACAAACATCCATCTCCCTCTTCTCCTCCCTCACACACACTGCCTCTCCAACCTCCATGTTGTCATTGCTTAAACACACCGCTCAGCTGCCCAGATTACTAACAGAGGTGGCATTTAAGATGGCATACAATGAAACCAGGTGCTCAGCTTTGTGGGGCGAAGGTGAAGAAGCAATCACATACAAGACAGACATTTATACTGATTCTTCTACTTTTTTTTTTTTTTTCTATTCATAGACATATATGCATTCATAGATAATATGCAGCTTGTTTCTTACTGGAAGTTGTGCATGTAGTTTGGCAGCTTTAACGCGTCGTCGCTCTCGTCCACAGATGATCTTCAAGCTCACTCACTTGAACGTGGAGCAGTGGCTGATGGTGCTGAAGCTCTCCTTCCCAGTCATCCTCATCGACGAGCTTCTTAAGTTTGTGGCTCGCACATATCTTGAGGGTAAGCTAAACACGTGACCTCTCTACAACACGTTTCCTTTATTCTGTATCTGTATGATGTTTATAGAAGCCAGTCTGTATCAAATACACATACTGTAGAAAAAACAGATGTGATTATGTATTTACAGGTGAAGTTTCTAATCTCTGCACCGTGTATACACATTTTGAAGGGGATTTGGATATGACTTATGGTGGTCATATTATTATTATTATTATGTGCAAGGTTAAAATTGTTTGGAATTTCCAATTAGTTTATATTTTATTGTAGTAGTTTTGACTTTTTGATTTCGTTTTAGTTTTAGTTAGTTTTCAGAGTATAATTTAATTTAGTTTGTCAGAAAGGTTTACTTTTTGTTAGGGCCAGCTATAATGTCCCAGTATGTAGCTATACAGTATATACCTACAAAATACATGGTTGGAGAACTGTGTAGGAATGTCCATAATGTTTAATGTTTGCGCTACTTTAGTGTCCGATGTGACCCAATTGCAGCACAGCGCCATCTCCTGGAAGGTCAAATCTGTTCAGTTTCTGTGGTTCAATGTCACGAGAGCTGTTGTAAATTCATGCAATCTCCGTTTTTCGGTGGCGATAAATTACAGATAAAAAAACTAAAACTGATATATTATTAGTTTTTTAACAAGGCAATATTGTTTCAGTTTAGTTTTATTTTTCTACTTAAATGATATAGTTTTTATTTAGTTTCAGTTTACTAACAATATTTTTAACTGCTTATTTTCATTTTAGTTTCAGTTTTAGTTTACTATAATAACCCTGGTATGCAGCCTCAACACATTTTGGGTAAAACTGAGATGATTTTCAAAATGATTTACAGGATCCCAGACCTACTTTTAAAATATGTGTTTACATTTTAAGAACACGCGACTTAATCCTCCTCCTTTTCAACCTGAACGTGTGCTATGAATGTCTAATTTTTATTGATTTGTAAGGAATATATGATTCATTAATGGAACGTAATGGAATAATTTACCTCCCAATAATAATGTCTGTTAATGTATTTGTTATTTTAACCTCTTTTGTTATTCCTGACACACAATCTCCCACCTTCTTTCCTCTATTCTCTGTTTACTCTGATGACATTCACCTAACGTTCCTCTCCTTGGATGCTCTTTGTCACCATTTCCTCTCTGACAATCCAGTCTAAACCTATCCCCCCTCCTCCACACCCCTGTAACAACACAAGGTATTCCCCTGACTCACGCTAAAGGTTTAAGCACTCTGCATCGTGCACATAATGTTTTGTTGAGCTTTTTCTCTGCCTTGCAAATCTCTCTGGACTAATGCTTTTGGATCCTGTGCATCTGTCAAGAGCTGCCTGTAGAAATCTGATAATTGGTCTCAGCATCATTGACATTTGCTGACAGTAGCTCGTAGATCATCTGAAAGTAGAAATAGTAACATTAGCACACTTTGACTGCATTTAATGCGATCAAACTAATAATTGTGCATTTTGCTAACAAGGTCAAAATGTCGCTTAGTTAATTTTGGATTATTTCTCAAAACCATGTATGCTCACTTGCTCTTGTTATTGTGAAAAAGTAGCTTTCTAATAATATAATCTTCTTTTCTGATGATCTGATATGACACTGGTACACGATGGGGAACTTTTCTATTAAGTTTAACTGGAATTTATATTTATATTATTTATCTTTATTTTATTTATACCATACTATATTTTAGCTAATGTGCAGTCTTTTCCCACTATGTGACACTGGTGATAGGCTCATTAACGGACAAAAAAATACTACATAAAGATATGATTTCTTTGGAAATGTGCTAGTTTGAGAATACATCCATGCTGAGAACAGGTGGATGGATAGATTAAAGTATGTATTGGATGTAAACAAAATGTAAAAATGACAATTTGCTGTCTTCCGGATGTTGCATCAGACTATTGCAGCCAAGACATGAGTGGTGCAGGGATATAGAAGTATTAGAAGTAGAAGTATAGAAGTATTTTTTTAGGCCAACTAGAAATATATAGTGGGATTTTTCCATTGGGTTTTGGATTATTGCAGAAAATCAGCTCTGTGGCAAACAAACATTTATGATACTTGGACATTTTGTTCAGCAGGATAATCTCCACAAATGAACACCACTTTATGATTTTTGAAGCGTAAATGCAATCGCCAGAAGTAAAAAGCTAACGTTAGGCTATAAATGAACTCCACCACGGTCACATTAGCGCTAGTATATACAACGATGCTGTAAAAGGAGGACGAGTCGCTGTGATGACGTTTAGTCGTCTCATTTAGCCACTTGTTAGCAACCACATTTTTTAAGACACATAAAAGCTTCAAAATTCACGAGTGGGATATTTACTGACATATTTTACATCGTAGAACAAAATGTTAAAATCTCTTAAGCTTGTGTTAACCACAGATCTTCTGTACGTTCCAATACCCATACTACCATACTATTTTAGTATGCCAGAATAAGATTTAGCATGTCCCAATACATAGTATGTCGGATGCAGTATGCCAAAAATACCAGGATGTCCTACTACATCCGGTCACATTTTGCAGTATGCAAGCCAGCATGCTCTTCTGGCTATTCTGATACACAATCCTCAAAGTTCAAGGTGCAAAATTGGTGGTGGTGTCCCAATTGTATGCATAATGCATGCAACAGTGCATACTTTGTAAGGGCAGCTGCAGTATGTACTAAAAGTAAAAAGAAAAACTATGCGATTTAGAACGTAGCCATCATTTCAGGCATCTGACTGAAAACCCATCTTTGTATAAACTAAACAAATGAAATATTGCCTGTTAATTAGTGAGTTTTCGAGGTGCTGGAAGGTGGAATTTGTTACTTTTGACAGGCTAGCTGTTTGTTTGTGCTGAGCTTGCTGGATGCAAAACAATGGACTCTTCACTAAGTGCATTTAACTACTCAACCTCAGCACACAGCCTTTACCTCGCACCTGACAAGCTTGTGTTTTCCTCTGCAGGGAAAGTCTAGAGGAAAAGTGCGTCAGAGAGCGTCTGAAGCAGAGAGAGAGAAAGCTGAGACACAGGATGGAGAGAAAAGGGCTGAGCGCTCCCACTGCCAACAGTCACTTGACGTGATCAAAACATCCAGTGGCATGAATACAAAAGAAAACACATAAGCCATCTGAAAAATACACCAAAAGAAAGCTGCAAAATATTTGTTTCTGTGTATGTACTGAAGTTAATATATAGGTGAGAGTTATTAAAACTATTCTGTGTTGATTCTATTCTTAAAGAATAAAGATATGTATTAAAGAAAATGTGGGACTTCGATATCAGTGTTGTTTTTCAGTTTGTTTTTGTACATAATGCTGTTTATATATATGTGTAGCACTATTTCCTGACATTAATCAGGTTCTGTTATGCAACAGGAATAATAATGTGGTCAATAGGGACTGAAAACCAAAGTCATCTACAGCTGTGTTGCATTAACATAAAAACAAACACATTTATGAATGCAGTTTGGTTTCTGACAGTTGTTGCATATGTGAGATGGCTACAGCTATTATTACAATTAAGTAACTATAAAAATGGATGTATAATTTCATACTAATACTTATAGACAAAATTGTATAATCTTTGTGAGTTAACTCTTTACATTATTCAGGGGTTTTCAACCTTTTATGGCCTGTGGTAAAGTTGGTAGAGTTGAATTTGCAATGGCTGTATTTTATATTAAAATTGAAAGATCATGCATGTATTTCCAGATAGATTAAATGGAAATGATCAAATTATACAGTATATTAAATCCTATTTTATTACATTATATAGTGTAGAGAAATATATTATTATGCATATCAGTCTCATAAATTTCCTGTGACCCCTTTTGCATATCAGGCATCTCTGCATGAAGTCCTGAGCCCAGCGTTGAGAAACTTTATCATAACATTTGATTATGAACTCAAAGGTTGCAGAAAAGATTGTGACAGCTTATCTTTACTTTTCAATATTTGTATTAACACAGAACAAACTGACAAGATGTTACACATTCATATTTCTTCATACATTTTCACCTAGCTTCTGTTGGGGCTTTTATTTTGAAAAAACAAGCCTCCCCCTGAGCTTCCTGTTAAGATACAGATACTCTATGGGACTCTTATTTTAAACAACAAGCCTCATCTTGAGCTTGCTGTTAAGATACAGTTACTCGATGCGGCATTTATTTTGAAAAACAAGCCTTATTCTGAGCTTGCTGTTAATATACAGTTACTTTATGGGGCATTTATTTTGAAAAACAAGCCTCACCCTGAGCTTGCTGTTAATATACAGTTGCTCTATGGGGCATTTATTTTGAAAAACAAGCCTCATCCTGAGCTTGCTGTTAATATACAGTTGCTCTATGGGGCATTTATTTTGAAAAACAAGCCCCATCCTGAGCTTGCTGTTAAATACAGTTACTCCTTGTGGCATTTATTTTGAAAAACAAGCCTCATTCCGAGTTTTGTTAAATACAGTTACTCTATGTGGCATTTATTTTGAAAAACAAGCCTCATTCTGAGCTTTGTTAAATACAGTTACTCTATGGGGCATTTATTTTGAAAAACAAACCTCATTCTGAGCTTTGTTAAATACAGTAACTGTATTTCACAGTTATATATTAGCTTGAAGTCTAAAAGCAAATACGGTCGCAGTAAGAACAGGAATAGTTAACAATGCTAAAGTAACATAAAAAGACATTAATGGATATAATAAAAATCCCCTCTGAAATGAGTCTACTACTTTGTATCACCATTCTTCATTATTGCACTGTGATCCGTTACATTTAGAGGTCCTCCTTCACAAAGAAGATGCAAAACAATATTTGCATATGAGAATGATTGCGTAGTTAGCACATCGATGATACTGATACAGTGAAGAATCAAGTGTTGGAATGTTGAGTGTTTTGCTGGAGTCGTGTCAGTTCAACAGAATACATTTACATGTGTATTAGTACAGGAATAAACATGTTACTGGATGTAAGAAAAAGGGAATGTGAATTTTTTTTTTTTAGTGTCCTCAAAGCATTCATGGTTCATCAAAATATCACTTTGGTCGTAAGCAACGGTTTCAGTCACCGACACTGAACCATCTCTTTAGGTCTCTTTAGGAATATCCATCCAATACAGTGCTAGCAGCACCAGCTGCGATAATCCCAGTGGTCACGACAGTATTTCATGTGGTTAGTTGGTCCTTACTGATCCCTGTTGAGATGTTTTATCTTCTGTGCTCTTTGGTTCCTATGTGACTATAACTCACGAGGCGTCTGCAGGCGAGGAACCACCTTCACTGACTCCCCCCTCCAGGATCTCCCGGACTTGTTCAAGACTCTCAGCCTGCCGAATTAACTCCAGCTTCACCTGAAGGGGAGAGAGAGGGGTCAGTAAAATGTCAATTTCTCATTAATATATATGCAACTGTATGAGTTTCTGCAAGTGCAAGAATACGTTTTTACCAACTTTCTTTTTTTTTTAACCATCACTCCTCACCTCAAGCTAACTTCTACCACTGTGCGTAGCTTCTTACCTGCAGCGACTGGGAGAGCTGGACAAAGTCCATCTGGACAGTCTGGCTGGTGTCGACCTGGGAGCGCAGACTGATCACTTGGCTACGCAGTTCCAGACACTGTTGTTGCAGGGCCGCCTGACAGCCACAGAGAACAAAACATCAAGTGTTGGATTTGAAAATGTATTACTTTGGCAACTCCCAGTGGTGGTATCAACAAAAGTCACTGTAGCAAACAACAACGCATGGCACTATTTGTGCTATTCACAATGTAAACTTAAAGAGGACCTACTGTGCTTTTTTCCTTTTCCTTTAGTGTGTTTTATAGTTTTTTTAAAAGGTCTGCAAAGTTACAAAACCCAAAGTCCACACCAAAGGGAGTTACTCTCCCCCCACAGAAACACTGCTCCTGAACTGCCTGAAACACCTCGCTTGAAGTCCTGCCTTTTCTTCTGTAACGTGGTGATGTCACCAAGTAACACATTTGCATAACTGTTAGTTTATCACGCCCTCAAAAAAAGCTACTAAAAAGAGAGTTGGAGCGGAGTCCGAAGAGTTTGGTTCGGTTAACCAATCACAATAGAGTGGGCCAGCTGACCAATCAGAGCAGACTGGGCTTTTTGGGAAGGGGGGGGGAATGGGCTCAAACAGAGCGTTTCAAACAGAGCGTTTGAAAAGAGGAGCTGCAGCACAGACAGTATGAGAAAAATAAAATGTTTTTTGAAGATTAAAGCATGTAAACATGTTCTAGTAGAAACACAAACTACAAGTATGCACCTGAAAATGAGCACAAAGGGTCCTCTTTAAGAATTCCAGACAATTTTGGGTCTCATGTCAGTATTATGAATAAATGGCCCACCGCTGTTAATCAAGATTAGCATATGTGAGAATGAGAGAAGCCCACTACCGACAGGATTCATCCCCATTACAAATAAACAACCCTACAGACTTCACTGAGGCACACAGACAGCAGTTAACTGTGCAAGCCATCAGCAGTAACACTGAGTTTATCAGGTTGCATTTACTTTATCACTACTGAGGGCCTTGCTGGTGCTCTGCACGTGAGACAGCGCCACCCGCAGGGCTTCCAGTTCAGTGCGGCAGGCCAGCAGCTCAGCCTGCATCTGGTCCTTCTGAGCCTGGATCCTCTCCGTCTCCGTCTTCAGACTGGACAGCTGCACTGCACACACAGACAAGACTCAGAACTATTAAGGTGAGTAAGGACACCCCAGGAAAAAAACATTTTGCTTCCAATATATCTTCTTTCAGACTGGTGGAAAGAAAACATCCAAAATACACATTTAGGTGTTTATTTTGCTACTTTGTCTAATTGCGTCTGCAGATTTCTCCTAAATTCACCCAAAGATAGCATTAGATAAAGCCTAATTTACATATTCAAACATAACATTTCACAAAACTTGTAATAGAAAAAAAAATAATCTCAATGTAAGTAATCAGCTGGGGAGATTTCATGGTGATATCTGTTAGTTAAAATTGTTTATCCTATTCACCTTTAGTGTCCTCAAAATGTATGGAATTTATTATACAGTACATATCTTTAAATGCTGTTTTCTCAAAATGAGTTTTTTCTCAGACTCTGAGCCAGAAATCTCAACTTCAGTAGCACTTACACACACCAAACTTTCCAGTTTCATTCTTATCTATATTCTGAAGGTTTCTACAGAAGGGTTTGACCATATATCATTCATAACCTGATTTATATAACATTTTATCACTAAAAACATGATAAAATGGATTATTTATGGCTGCTGGCAGTATTTTCTGATTTATGAAGTGAAAGAGAGATAACCAAAATCCCCTCTGTAAAAACCTTTCACTCTAATATGCAGTGGTGGAATGTAACTAAGTACATTTACTCAAGTACTGTACTTCAATACAATTTTGAGGAACTTGTACTTTCCATTTTATGCTACTTTATACTTCTACTTCACTACATTTCAGAGGCAAATATTTTACTCTGTACCTCACTACATTTTTATAACAGTTTTAGTTACTAGTTACTTTGCAGATTCAGATTAATACCCAACAATATATCAACTCTATATATTTGTATTACTGTTAAAGTAATGAAAATTAGCTCCACCTTTACCAGCTGCAACATCAAAGTGATGTACACATCAATGCATCACTGATTATAATCCAGTGATATAATATATGTGATGTGACTAATAATAAAGCACAAGTTGTTCACTCACCTTCAAGAACTTCTGATGACAGTAGCGGTCAGTGGGAGCCGGCAGGAAGAGAGAATAAAACACAGTTCAGTGTCGAGACAGTCAGTGATGCAAACGTGCCCTAAATAATAATAATAACAATAATATAAAGCACAGACCGTTCTCCTCTGTCCGGGTGTCCAGCTGCTCCCTCAGGTTGACAATCTCGATGCGAAGACGCTCCTCACAGTGCGCCCCCTGCAGGTCAGAGGTACACACACACACACACACACACACACACACACACACACACACACACACACACACACACACACACACACACACACACACACACACACACACACACGGTAACTGCCTGCTATATGAGGCTATATCATTACCATTCATACAAGTTGTCAAAGCACAAACACTATATATTTGTACTGCAAGACCTTTCAAATTAAAGGAACCAAATAAACATTTTAAACTACCAACAAATGTCAAAAGAGCTGGGGCATTGACAACTTGGTTACAGGATTGAACCTCCACACATGAAAGTTGATAAAACTATGAGAAAAGAAAAGAAAGCAGAGACTAACTAAAGGGAAGTCACAAGTTTCGCACAGGTTTCTGTTCCCTTTACAATACTATGTGAAACTACAGATCTCATTATTCTCATTAAACTGGATGTGAATGATGTCAAATACATTATTTTACTAATTGTGCTACGATCCATGGTCATATGAGTTTTCTAGGGCTGTCCTCAACCAGAGAAATTCTTAGTCGACCAAAGGCCCTGACACACCAAGCCGATGGTCAGCCGTCGGACAGTTTGGGGCCGTCGGTAAGCGTCTGTCTGCCTTGTTTTTTGGTTGATTCAGCATGTTGAATCGGCGGTGGCGACCGGCGGTGAGAGAAATTCCTCTGATTGGCTGTTCCGCTCAAGCGGTGTGTTCGAGTGCAACTTTTTGGCAAAGACAAAGGCGACATGAGACGACTTAACAGGCGGCCTACATCGCCGGTAGTTCTTTGGTGTCGGCTTGGCGTGTCCCCATCTTAACACTCGTACAATTTTGTTGACTAATAAATTAGTCACTTAAATCGACAGATCTGTAAAACTGAGTTTCTTCAAAGAATCACACAAAAGCACCACTTTAAATCTTGAGTTTCTTAGAAATAAATCACTCAGCATGAAAAAAGCATAAAATAACGACTAATCGAATAAAGAAATCTTAGTCGACTGAGACTAAAATCGACTAAGAGGGGTAGGCTTAGAGTTTTCTTTGCCACAGCGCTCGTGGAGCAGAGATACTGTAAATGAAAACCTAGGGCAGCAATTGTACCTGCAGTGTTGCAGGGAATGATGAGTCTGGTTCGTCTTCCTCAACCTCCTCTCCTTTCAGTCTGGACAGCTCACAGCACACCTTCCTCTGGGAAAACGATAACTCTGCCTGGACACACAAATGCAGATTTGAACATCTACACCTTCTGAATAATGTGTTAATAAACCTTATTTCACCTTATGGGTAATTATACAGCTAGGAATCAAGTGACTACTGTTGGTTCAATCACTGTGTGATGGATGAGTGAGCCATCATGCACCTGGGTTACACATTTATGGCAAAAACACAACTTAAGAGCCGCCTCTTCATTTCTGTTCTTTGCATCTTTCTCATTTTTGATCAGGATGGTTAAATGTAAAAGTTCCACATTTTGGGAAATGCGCTCTTTCTCTTTATTGCAGAGTTAGATGAAAAGATCAACACCACTCTCATGTCTGTACAGTAAATATGTAGCTGGACACAGCAGCTGGTTAGCTTAGCTTAGCATAAAAACTGGAAAAGGGGGGAAACAGTTAGCCTGGCTCGGTCTAAACCTCTGGTTCTGAAAAGTGAAGCCAATGCGTGGTGCCTTAAACTTGCATTCTTTCTAATAGCCAGCATTCTTTCTAATAGCGACTCCTCTGGTTGCAAAAAGAAGTCTGATTGTATAGAAGTCTATGAGAAAATGAGCCCACTCCTCACTTGATTTATTACCTCAGTAAACATTGTAAACGTGAGTTTATGGTCTAAATCGCTAGTTTCAAGTCTTCTTCAATACAGCATGATGTTCATTTAGTAAATTATGGTCCCATTTAGAGTCCAATAGACCATAAAGCAGGGGATGCTTTAGGGCGTGGCTACCTTGTGATTATCAGGTCGCTACCACGGCGTTGTCTGGTCTGGGAGTTGTCCGTGTTTCTGTCACAGAACTTTAACCCTTTCACAGTGTGTTTTTAGTTCATGAAAATTAATATTAACCTTTTTGGTCGTCTGAAAATGTCTTATTCAGCCTTCAACTTTTTCTTGGCTGGGTGCTGAATGGTTTGGACAGAGCCAGGCTAGCGGTTTCCCCCGTTTCCACTCTTTATGCTAAGCTAAGCTAAGTACATGTAGCTTCACAATTACTGTACAAGTGGAAATGACCATCACTGACACAGTCACACACACTCTGTAGGATCAACATCATCATCATCATCATCATCATCATCATCATCATCATCATCATCATCATCATTATCATCATCATCATCACTCACCAGCCGACTCTGGACGGCATTCTGTGATTGGCTAAAAGATTTCTGCAAATCCTGGAGGAGGGCCTCTGAAGTGTGGACCTGACACTGGAGCATTGACACCTGAACACACACACAAACAAACACCTTGTGTATAAGTCTGCACAAATCATATCCACTCTGTGTGCGTGCGTGCGTATGTATGTGTGTGCGACTGACTCACTCTACACACACACTGATGTATAGAGAGGTGAAGTCCCGCCCCTTCCGGTGGACCCCATGGGACATTATTTCAGAAAAAATAAGAACAGAAGTCAACGGCGAGAGATTGATCGCGATTGAAACCACTGAACTATCTCTCGTCTCGCACAATATACGTCACCAACACTAGCTAGCCAGCTAACTTAGCTATGACCACGCACAGATGACACGTTATCTTACCTGATGTGTTTTATCAGCGACTCCTGGTCTTTTTGTCAGTCAAAAGTAAAAGAACGAGCGAGACCCGTTGCTGGTGTGAGTACATCCCAGTACAACACACACAGGCATCGTAACTTCAGAGAGAGAGACGTCACTTGGGTGTGTCGTCTTTCTAATTGCATATTTTCAGTCTGATACTTCAACAGTTTTACAGTTTTAGACTTTCTTAACTTGCAAAATTATGTTTTAAATTGCCAAACATCATGTGTGATTCATGGCGCAATTCAAACAGAATCCCAAAAAATATTTGTCTCTCGCCGTTGACTACCGTTCATATTTTTTCCAAAATAAGGTCCCACGGTGTCCACCAGAAGGGGCGGGACTTCGCCTCTCTATGGCCACACTCAGAGCAGAGCTGCTCACCTGTTTGTGTGTGTGGTTGGTCTGTGTGTCCAGTTCTCTCTCCAGGTCCTCCTTCTCAGCCTGCAGCCGACTCACCTCCCCTCGCAGCTCTGACACCTGTCCAACACAACACAAAAACATTAGTCTCTGGAGAAGCTTTTGGTCAGATACATAACAGACAGATTGGAGTGTAAGTATACTTCTATCTATTGCTAGACAACGGCATGAATGTTCTTTAAAACCTGACCTTTGACATTAAATCTGTACCTGAGCATTGAGTGCATCCCAGTCGCCGTGCGTGACCAGCCGGTGTCCGGCCGGCGGCAGGTAGATGGCTTCAGGCACCAACGTTCCCGTGGAGACCAGAGAGTCGGTGTCTTCCTGAGCGTGGAGTTTTCTGGGCAGAGAGGGCGTGTCTAAGGAGAAGGACGACAACGAGGCCGAGTCGCAGTGCCGCAGCGAAAAATACGCTTCTGTCGAAAGCGGCGTCCCTTCTCCCTCCGCCGCCGCCTCGAGCTCTGCTAACTGGTTGTGCCTCCTGTCCATCGACGCCGCGGCCTCTGCCTCCGTCAGGCTGTTGTTGATCGATGTCGGGGATTCATTACTGGAGACTTCTGCGTCCATCCTGCCTTTCCTTCCACTGATCTAACAGGTAGAGGAAAACAAACGCTGCGATTAAGTCCAGAACATTTGGAAACTATTTGGGAGAAAAGACAAGAGAGTTGAACACTGACCACGCTGTGTGAGCTGGCTCTCCTCCACTCCACAGGCTGAGACTGAAGGACTGATATCCTGGCCTCATACTGCTCTGCTGTCTCTGTCAACACAACACAATCATGAAGTAATGATTTAATCCTCCAGTCAGATGAAACGACATCCAGTTTAACTCAAAGGTTGAGCTCACAATACATGCAAGTGTTTGTGTGTTGTCTCCTGACCTTTGACCTTATTGAGTACCTCAACGACATACCAACATTTTGATCGGCTCATTCTGAGCTTTGTATCAAATATTTAATTATTACTGTTAATTAAAAGTCAACTGGCTTTGATTATAAACTACACAAACAGGAAACAAAAATGAAAACCAAAACATTTTGAGTTTAGTTCCCTTATACAGAAATAGTAAACAACAGGTTTTTATCATTAAAACATATCCAATGGAGATTTAAAATCATTAAGGCTCTGATTTCTTCCTTCTTACAATAGGACCACACAAAATATACTTTATTAAATTAGACCATGTGCACACAAGGAATGTCGCAAACACGCAGTACTTATCACGCGCATGTAAACATGAAGGCGTAGACAAACACACACTGACCTCTGAGAGCCTCCTGGAGCGACTGGATCTCTTGATCACATTGTTTTTGCAGCTCTGCCAGTTCCTCCTGTTTGCTCAGCTCACAGATCGTCGCCACGCCCTGCCAGTGTTCGGCTTGAGCTCGGTAGTCGGCTAGCTGGGCCTGCAGGCTCGCCTCTGAAGATGATAAACAGGTTGCTGTGTTTAACCTTTACTGTATCAGACTTGCAAATACCTCTCTGTTAGATAAGAAGAAAGCTCACCTGAGGCCAATATGCATGCAAACTTTGCAGGACGCAGCTCTAAATTCTTTGCATTATTTAGTTTTGTAAAACTACAAAGTGTGTTTATGTCGTCCTTGTTAGGTATGCTAATAGTAGGTTGACAGAGCTGCCTGAAAGATGCATACAAATCCTTTAAGTATATACAGGTCAGACAGTCATGTAATAATGCTGGGTGTGTGTATTTTGATGAGCAAGGAGGAGGTCACGAATGAGCCACCTGACAACAGTCTGAGTTGTTCAAGTGTAGTGACAGGGAACAATAAGGGGAATAAACCCCATCTATGAATTATTCAAATGAGTAAATTGGTAAATAAACTAAAGGCAAAGTCCCACAGACTCCACTGCTGTAAGTGTAAAAATAGTAATAATAATTACAACCACTTTTTTCTTAAAATATATTTTGTCTCTTTTTCTCACCTCACTAAAAATGTAGAAAAGTAGTGTTAAACCCCGTTTGCCACAAACTAGACTCACACATTTTATGAAGGTGAGAAAATACTGAAATGACCATAAGGCGTTGTCATGTCACGTTTATATATACACACATTTATTTTGTCTAAAAGACTGACTTCCTAATGTACTACTTCATGCTTAGGTATGGTGTCAGTGTGGTTGCCAACCTTTTAGCGTCAGGGACCCCTTTTTCTATCATTGAATAAACTAGTGACCCTTGACCAAGTGACATATTTTATATAAATATATTTCATATTATATTCAAAGCATAACAATAACAATACAGAACAACTGATAAACTGTACAATTAACCCAAATAGTGAATGCAATAACTGCAGGAAGTTTATGTAAAACGAGAGATTTGGATGAATTTTTAGCAGTTTATTTGAATATTGAGATGAGATTTCCAGTTATTTTTAGGAACTTTTGAATACAATTCTCTGTCTGTGTTATGCACTTCTTTGAATTTTTGACAATTACACATACTTAATAGGCTTCTTTTTTTGACAAAGTCAGTGTTTG
Source organism: Sebastiscus albofasciatus (assembly GCA_916701655.1). Classification (NCBI taxonomy): domain Eukaryota; kingdom Metazoa; phylum Chordata; class Actinopteri; order Perciformes; family Sebastidae; genus Sebastiscus; species Sebastiscus albofasciatus. The sequence continues at coordinate 276,249 of CAKAOI010046876.1, forward strand.
GTCATCGTTCTTTTAGTGATTTGGTTGTTTTGACTGCGTACTTTTCTAATGCAGGACGAGGCTGTTTAGCAGAGAGGGAAGGCTTTGTGTCTTCACCGTGCCCTTATTCTGTTTATATCTTAAATAATAATCAAAACTTTAAAAATAATTTCATTTAGTTTTCTTCACAGAAATGAATGAACTGCTGAGATATAGGCCAACTGTATATTGTTTTAAAAAAAAGTTGGCTTACACCTCTTAAAATCAAGAAGTCCTCGTGATCCCAATGAAGCTTTGGTGACCCCAGGTTGGCAACCAGTGAGTTAGACCACAGATGAACAAACTGTTATAAAGTCCAATAACAGAAATCTAAATAGATGTATTAGGATCTGGGAGGGTCGAGCTGTGTAAACAGAAATATAATAAACGGTTATAGAGCTTATTGTATTTAATCATGTTTTACAGGTGGTGGTCTCTGAGATCCCAAACAGCAGTATAATGTGTCTTCTTCTGTGGCATCAGCTCAAAATCAGGTTTAAAAGTTATTCTCTTAATATTAGGAAAAGTCATGAAGTATCAAGATGATATGATGATATTAAGTATGTGTTTTTTGAGCTGTCAGTGACCTGGATCTCTCCAAACACAATAAAGTTTTAGTAGGCGAACTGTTGCTGTCATAAAGACTCCAACACACACACACACACACATACACACACACATATTGTTGCTAACACAGCTGAGGATCTGTATCCTGATGTTGGACAACTTTACAGCAACACTTGTTGCTCCAGTTTAATAATACATTTTAATAATACATTTTATTTGTATAGCACCTTTCCAAACATAGTTACAAAGTGCTTTACATAAGTTAAAATACTGCAAACATCAAGATAAAAAACAATACAGAATAAAAACATAGGCCAAAATAAAATGTTAAACATAAGACTTTTGTACAAAAAGTCAACAATAATGAAATTTAAAACAAGGGATTGCTATAAAAAAGCCTTCCAGTAAAGGAAATGTAATCAAGTTGTTCAACATGTATCATGACAAGAGACCTACAGTTGCTACTACTTAAGTTTTATCAGGCTAATTGTTGCTGTCATTATTATGTAAAGACTCCAACACACACACATACACACATATTGTTGCTAACACAGCTGAGGATCTGTCTTCTGATGTTGGACAACTTCACAGCAACACTTGTTGCTCCAGTTTGATCAAGTTGCTCAACATGTATCATGGCAAGAGAGACTTACAGCTGCTAATGAAGCCTCCTGAAGCAACATGATTTAAGTCTCAACAAGCAGCATATCTAGACATGAATGTGATGTAACTAACACCAACTCATGGCTGTGATAATAGAGGATAAAAGCCGTGAAACAGAGCTCTCTCATTGAGTTATATTGAGCTTTTAACAGGAGCTCCAGTTTGGATAGCAAGCAAGTGAAGCTAATGTGTTAGCTAGCTAGCAGCTAGCACCGTTCATTCCTATGGTGTTCAGCGATGCTAACAGGCTAACAGGCTAGCTGCTTCACATTCAACAGGTTCCACTCACAGTGAAGACCAGCAACAAGTCACCTCACAACCAGTCCCGTTACTAGTACAGCAGGTTAAAGTTGAATGTTGTTATTACCTGTGTCTTCAGTGCTGGAGCTCATCTTCTCGTCAGAGATGCAGAGAAACAGAAACAGGTCTATGAGGAGTCAGAGTCAGAGAGTCATGTTGTAGAGGCAGCAGAGCTCTGGTGATGTGGAAATGATCCGCTCAGTGTCAACTTCAGGAAACTCCTTTCCCCGGTGTGAGCGGGTCTCAGCCTGCGGAAATCACGTCAACGTCCTTCCTCTTCTCTGAGCCTTTCCCTGTTTGCCCTGACTGTTCCCTTACTGACTGGTTTTTGGTTAAATACCAAGAAAAAGCAGCCACATGTGTGTGTTTGTTGTAACTGAACCACACCCTGGACATGAAGTATCATCATGTCCACTGTTTGGTGACCACTGGAGGTCACTGAACCACATATTGAACCACATTCTTGACTGTCTATTACAAAAAATGATACCAAATACTGTCATACTCATTACATTTTTTTGTATGATAATAATTATATTTATTATATAATATATGATATTTTTTTATATATCACCCTTTGGAAGTTACCTGAAGTCTGGAAAATCATTAAAAAAAAGTGAATGTATTGATAAGTAATATAATAACAATGATAATAATAATAATAATAATAATAAATGACACCAAATACTGTAACTTTATTTATTTGTTGAAGTATGTCTTCATTTAAAAAAATGTGTATGATAATTATATTTATTATATAGTATATGATATTTATTTCATCTCAGACGGACCACAAGATGGACAAAACAGAAGTGAACGACTCTGTTTTCGTGGAATAAGTAAGTAAGCAGCACATTAAAGGAACAGTTTGTCATTTTGGGAATATATATTAGTTTGGGAGAGACTGACAGCAGACCAACAGAAGGATCCACATTCCTGACTTATTTCTGATGTCACAGGGCAGAACTGTTCCTGGAGCCCCTGAGAGAGGACATCAACCCAACCACACAAAGCCAGCAGCATCACACAACCAGTCTGATGTGAGGAAGCTCCGGCACCACAGCAGTCTACTCAACACACTGAACCGCCTTCAGCGCCACACTTTACACACTGGACTGATCTCATGTTTGATTCAGTCAAATAAAAATAAAAACTTAACTTACTGTCTCTTACTGATGTTGGTTAACATGAACCTTGAAAGTCCTGCATTCAAACCCTTACTTAAGCAAAAGTACCTAAGTATTTCAGCAAAATGTATTTAAAGTACTTAAAGTACAAGTACTCATTCAGCAGTAAAATGTTCCCTGTCATTGTTTTTCTATTATATCTGATGTTTCTGGATTAATATTACTGCTGCACTAATGTGTATGTTGCATTTTACTGCTGTAGATATTTAACTTCATGCTAATTTTAACTCCTTCATACGTATATTATTGTGTAGTTTAATTTACAGCAATGCATCATGGTCTATAAGATCATATGTTTGTAGCATCGCTGTCCTGTCAGAAACACACATCTCTAAAATTCAACTTTCCATGGTGTCAGCCTGTTTTCAGCTTTGTGACGATGCATTTTCCAAGAGGCTTTTTAAAGAATTTATTTAGCTCAAGAAATAGGATGATTTTTTTCAACACATAAAGGAACACTTCATCCATTAGTTTATCACAAAGATTAAAAATCAAAACATCTGGAGATGCACAGAAACTGTAATCTGTAAAGTAACTAAAGCTGTCAGATAAATGTAGTGGAGTAAAAAGTGCAATATTTACCTCTGAGAGGTAGTGGACTAGAAGTATACATGTATAGTAGCATTGAAGGGAAATACTCAAGTAAAGTACAAGTACCTTGGAATTGTACTTAAATATAGTACTTGAGTAAATGTACTTAGTTACATTCCACCACTGCACACATATGGACATTCAATGAAGTCAGAGAAAAATGTTGGCTGGATGAAAAACTGAGAATAAAAGCTTAAAAAATACAAAACTAGAGTTACCAACCTAAGAGTCAATGAATTTAGAAGAACAAAGAAATGATCAAATGCGCAGCTGGAAAGGTGAAACGCATCGTTCTGAACATTTGTTTAATTTCTGAAATGCAGAACTTCATCTGAACAAAGAGCCTCCAACAGTATATTGAACACTGTTTTTTTTTATTGAAGTCATTAGTAATTAAAACATGGTCACAATGTAGAACAAGAAAATAGAAAAAGGTTGATTTCATCTCTGGTAAAATGTTTGATCGCTGGATATTTACTTCATTACAAGAGTTGTGCGGATAATTGAATATTCTACATATTAGCCCAACATAGACATTCATGATGTGAAGTGGATTAATGCCAAAACTGTAACTTCATGATACCAAGCAGCTAGAGTACTGTATAAAATGCTGGTGAAAGTCTTCAGAAACACTAACTCGTACAAAGAGACTCATGTAAACAAGTGCTACACGCCGTTTAACCAAAATACTATTTCCCTCATAAAGGAATATTATAAATAGTTTGTTTAAATATCTTAAAGTGGTATAATAAGCCTGAATACCTTAGACTGGAGCGGAGGCACAAAAAGCATGGACAGTATAGAAATGCTCATAACAAATAAGTGATCAGTAACAAACCCTAGGTTATCTGCAGGTAGTGTGGTTTTAAAGTGTTTACAGAGGTAACATCATCTAATACGTAAACAGGCTTTACAGTATCCAAAGCACCACGTCTTGGATGGGTTTCTACGAGTGCACCCGGTGCTTATAATTTACATCCGCACGCTTCAACATGATCCGGCATCGAGTGGTCAGAGTGAAACCTCGGCAAAGCTTTCATTTCATTTGGTCCAGCGTCGGTGTGTGGGGACGCCGAGTCGTTGTGTACATCTCTCTGTCCTTCTCTACAAGTCCATGTCCTGATCGCTGACGCTCTGGCGAAGGTATTCTTCATACAGCTTTTTCTAGAGGGAAGAAAATAGACGGTTCAACACCCCCCTCTACTGCCTGGACTCTACTGCCTCTACTGTCACACTCACACACATGCAGTACCTTTTTGGACTTGACCACCTCCTGAATGTACTCCAGCTTCTCCTGCAGCTGCCTCTTCTGTTTGCCTGACAGAGTTGGTTGAGTCCTGCAAAACGATTGAAGGGAATCTGATGAGATTTGTTGTTAACATACAAGATGAAGTTGAGAATAATGTGAGAGTTTCTTTTAATCCTTTGTCAAGAGCAGAGCTGCAAATCACATGAAGCTACTTAACAGATTGTCTTGTTGATTCTACAAAGAGGAAATAAAAGTGTCACAGCCGCAGTAAAATACTATAGACAAGAAAAACATAGAAAATATACAGTACAAATGTAGTGTATGTAAAAAAACCGTACTACAGGGCTGCAACGAACAATTATTTTTATCATTAATTAATTAATCTGAAAATTATTTTTGTGATTAATCAAAAACACATTTGATCTATAAAATGTCAGGAAATGGATCAAAACACTTCATGATGATTTCCTGAAAACCAGGGTGATGTCATCTAATTGATTGTTTTGTGTGACTATCTCCAAAAATTAAGATTTATTATAACACAAGACAAAAAAAGCAGCAAATCCTTACAATTGATAAAGAATTACGTAAAATTAATTAATTAAATATCAAAATGGTTGGTAATTTTTTTGTGTCCACTGGAGAAAGCAAATAAACTGAAATAAAATGTATTTAAAAAAAGTCAAATCTCAGGGGGGAAATTAAGACCAATTGTTTATTTGTTGTTAATATTTAGTTTTCAATAATAAAATAGTATTGTATGATTGATTATTCTAGATGTTTGCTTTATTTAGATTCAATTTTTATAGTGTTTTCTTTTGCTAGTTATTTGTTTAGTTTAATTATTTTCTTGTTTAGTATATTTAGTTTTTGCATAAATTAGTATTTTTGTTTTACTTGTGAGTTGGGTAAAACTGTGGTAAAAACCCACGGTTATATATGTAGGTAGGCAGGTGTAGGACCAGCATGCACCTAGGTGGGCCTTTGTTTTTTTTTTTTACCAGAGCAAGAGAGGCAGCGACAACCATGAGTTCTCTGTTCTTCATTTGCTTGCTTGTTTCTTTTTGATATATAAATCATAAGAAACACAGAAACTTTGCGCGGACAATGGACTCTTTGGCCTGCGTATGCCACATACCCATGTTGTGGTCTTGTCACTTTGATTTAAGTTTGATTTAGATTTTTCTGACAAATGGCCACTACAGTTTACCTAAAATAAAAAATATTATATTGAATGAAAATGGTGAGTTTACAGTAAGTAACAGTGTAGCAGCAGATGACGGTGCAGAGATGTCGTTGTCCTACCTGAAGGAGAAGCGTGCGATGAGGAGCAGGAGGAAGGAGAGGACGACCATTCCTCCACAGCTGTAAAGCTGCTGCTCCACAGAGAGCGACTCAAATACTCTCACTACGGGAGTCTGTGGATCACAAGAACAGCTACAATCACACTTGACTGAGCAACAACTACAACACAACAGCGAAATGGTGCACTCGCTTGAACGCTCACCAGGTAGAGTGAGAGCGTCTCTGTGCCCTCGCGGCCCAGAGCCGCCTCCAGCAGCGGCTGGGACATAACGCCCAGCACCATTAAGACCATCAGAGCCATAGGGACGGTGAAGCCCAGCAGAGTCAGGAAGCAGCTCTTAAAGCGCGCCCGGCGGTTCGTAATGCTGGTCTGCCTAAGAGAGGAGAGGGTAGAGGTTATTCTCTGAAGGCATCATGGACTGATGCTGCCGTGTGTGTCCCACTAGGCTGAAATATCTGCACAGGACGACGCTGACAGTTGGGATGAAGAGGAGTCAATGAAACTAATTTGTCTAATCTTCACAGGTCTTTAGACCGCTATGGAAATGCAGAAGGTATGGTGTCAAAACAGTCTCATAAGTATTCACAAACAAATGTCCAAGTTATGTAACATTACCGCCATTGTAACTGCATTACCGCCATCTACTGGAGAGCTGGCTCTTCCCTACACCTGTGAACTTTGTATGAGACACAACGGCGGTAAAAGAGTCTCAAAAGGATCCACAGGAATCCATTGAGATTCACAAATACATTTCATTTTTAAAATGCTAAATTGACGATTCGCAAATGAATATAAAGATTGTGAGTGCTATTAAGCCACGCATAGATTTACAGATACAAATCACTCTGCATTTGTTTGTGCATTGTGTTTTACGAGTTACATGACATTTGTTTGTGAATACTTGTGAGACTGTTTTGACACCATAGAAGGAACCTTTTAGTTCCTTGAAAAATAGTCCCGGGACTAAAATTACCAGTAAACTTCTTGGTGGAAACGCGGTTTATATTTCATTCTGTAGCACAAAGTGTTTGTTGTGAGCTACCTGTCGTTATAGAGCGTATCAGTGATGGCCTCGCTGATGACCTCGCAGTCCTTCTCCAGGGAGTTGAGTGTATTCTGGACGGTTTGGTTGATGGTTTTTTCTACTGTGCGACACACCTCCTCAATCTGGTTGACACAGCGACTCGGCTGAGAACGGGAACAAAGACGACAAATTACAATGTGCACCCGTTTATATTACAATCTTTATATGCAAAGAACAAGTTGAGGGAGCAGAAACATGAAGCCTACAAAGTGTTCAATGAAAGTGCGACCCTTAACCTTATTTGGATTAGGAACGTAGATGGTGGGCATGTCAAAACCACATTTGTTGAGTCCCGGTCGCTTGCAGAGCTCCTGGACGATCTGCATCATCACTCTCTGAGACAGACAGGCACAAAAAGACACAGAAATAAGTCAGGAGGGAGAGAGAGTAGTGAGTAGAGAGTACACCTTTTGAGATTTTGTAGAGACAATATCTAGTAATTATGCTAAAAAGGACTATAATTTATGGAAGTGAATGACCATTTACTTGTGTGTTCTGTACTCACACATACTTTTAAACCTGCACTGGTAAAGACACTTGACAGCAGCTTTAAACCACCCACACACTTTAACATGAAGAGGACATGTTGTATTTTAGGTCATCATTAGTCCTGGAGGGGCCTCAGTCTGATATCAAAGCATGTTTTTAAATTATTATACATGTGGAAACTCCTTCTTTAACTTCTATAAAGTTGTTCATATTAGGTGAGTGGATCATGTATTTTTATACGACCGAATGAAGAACGGAGACGGTGCTTTTAAATGGAGCTGTTGCTGAGCGTACCTGTCTGTCCGACTCTCCCCCGGCCTCGTCAGCCTTGCTCAGGTAAAAATGCAGTCGGTCCCCGTGTTTCTCATTCAGGTTCTCCACGATGTTGAGGGTGCGCTTGCACAGAGCCTGACCCATGGGGTCAAAGAAGACCAAAATCAGGTCACAGAGATCACCTGAGAGCGACAGTGGGAAGGAGCATTATTTACCACAACAGATTGTTACACAATGCCTATTGCTTCACATGCTCTTATTGTATTAAAAATGCATGGTAATGAGTGAACATTTCTGAGTGATCTTCTTAAAATGTTCCTGGAGAATATTGTAATATTTTAAGTGCTTCTTAATTAGATACAGAATTTTGTATCATGTCACAGTTTCATCATACTGTGACAATAGGATTCCTCTGAAAGATGATTATAAAACTGTCAACAGCTTTGAGGCGATCAAAGTTAGCTCACAAAGGAAATACTGAGAGGAGCAGTTAACCTGGAAAAAGCTCACTAATGACCAATGACCACAAAATAACCACAGCCTGGTGCTTTATGAGGCCAGTATTTCACATTAACTGACATCACAGATTCAACCAATGTTGCTCCTCTTATCTTGTATTATTTTTACAATACCATTTAAAATAACTCAGTGTCACAACACCAGCTGCCACAAAAGGCCTTAGGGGACCCTTGATAACTACAGTACATCAACAGACAAGGTCAATTAGCGGCAACTCACCCAGCCACATGAGAACCTCGTCCACGTCAAAGGGATACTTCATATCGCCATCCACCAACCCTGGCGAATCCACGAATGTAACCAGGCTGAACCGTTTCTGCCGGGACGTGCAGATCTCTGTGCTCAAGTACTCCGAAACACCTGGAAATCAATTCAAGAACATCAGAGTTCAGATCACATCGATGCTGATCACTTAACATTAAAACAAGACATCAGGCTGAAGCCACACATAAAAGAAGTTCCTCTAATTGGCTTCAACAAAACAGTTCAATAAGTTGAATGCTTGTTTGAGTAACACATCATAAACATCCCCGTTTATCTTCCACAAGACTAGTGACTGTGGAGCTCACGGCTGTGTCAGTGTTTTCAAAAAGGACAAGAAGTGTGAGGGTGCTGCCACACTGACCGATCCGTGTTGTTGCTGCATCCTAAACAAACTACATCCAAGTCATTGTCAAATGGACGAACCGTAAAAAAGCTAATCTCTCCATCAAAATGCTGTGAATTAGGAAATGGATCAGTGTGGCAGCAGCCAGAGGGGAGACAATGTGCATCATTGTGGTGACTCTTTAGAGTAGAACAAGGAAGGATAGTGATTTGAGCCGAAATCTCACCTTTGAACTCTTGCAGAGGCTTGAAGTGTGGATATAGATGAAGGGTGGCGTTTCCCTAAAGAAATACAGAACCAGATCAGTTAGAGATAGTTTTGTGAACCAGGTATCAGGATCTCCAGAAGAACTGAAAACACTAGAGAGGAACTAATTCACGTTAATGTAACTAGTGCAGTGCCAGTTCAAAACATGCATGTTTAGAATGGGATGAATTGTTGGCCTGTGGTATTGCGGCTTGCAGCTTTCTTGAGAACCGCTCATAAAAACAACTTCAAACTAGACACTGCGCTTCCTCGGGTCCTTAGCAATACACCTGTCATGACATAGTTGCATCACACACCCAAGACGTGGCTACTCGCGGTCAGAAACACCGGTGAAATTCATTCTGGCTGGATTCTGCTTTGGCTATCTGCTTGTGCTGACTCCAGGGAAATGAAGAAGAGTTTGCATGTTATATCCAGGATGCAGCAGCAAAAGTGAACTGCAGCAATGAGCCCACTGTGGACGACATGCTTGTCTCAGTCTCCCGCCGCTGCACAGAGCGGTGGTCGCTTGTTTATTTAAAGTTTATTAATATCAAACATATCACATGTTCAAATGGCACCAAATTCGAAAAAGTACTCCCTTAGGTCCCCAGCAATACACTCGCCAAGTGTTAAGTAGATCGGATGAACGGTTCTCGAGATATGCGAATAACACATAGACAGAGATTCCTCGCTTTATAGTTAGATAAGTCATTAACATGAGGAATGACTTAAACGTCAATAAAACTGTCAGTGCTGAGGATGAGGAATACAATTTTGAATTCTTACTTCTTCCTGGACCAAATATAAACCTATCTTACAATGAATGGCCCCTTATTGTTTTTGTACTGTTGTACTCACTGTGAGAGATTCTCTCTTGCGCCCACTTGTAACAAAGCTGAAGCCTTGGGTCTCTATCGCCACTCCAGTGCGCTGGATGTGCTCTTCAACATACCTGACAACAAAAAACAAACAAAGCATAAACAAAAGGAACGAGTCACAAACAATTTAGTGATGCACCGGTGGAGGAGAAATATTTGTTTCCGAGTCAGTTTTGTCCCTGGTCCAAACTGAATCAATTAATATTATTTTGCAAAATCAATAGACTATTGCATATTAGCTGACAAGGATCACAGTAAAATGTTAGCTGCACTCATGCATTATGGATTGCATTTAAACGTCCAATAAATTGCATACAAAACTGTGCCAAGAAGGGATGTAACGGGATGTAACAGACACAAATTAAGATGGACAGGCTTAGACTAGACTAGGTGTTCAAGGCAGACCTGTATCTTTATGTTTAGATTTCCTTGTGTTTCATTTGTGTTGCATATCGCTTTGTTTGCTCAGCATTGAGTAGTTTGATCTTGGGTGGACAGACTTGCTCACTGTAAAGTACACTGGGACATACTTTTGTAAAACATATTTACCAGTTGATGAAGGAGCTTTTCCCAGCAGAGTGGTTGCCCATCAGCATCACAGTGATCTTTTTTCTGGGTGCCAGCAACTTCACACCGAGCGACTCGGCAACGGAGATCAACCCTGAACAAAAAAATGATTTAAAAATCAAGGCTGCATCTATCAAGTAAAACTGGAGCCATCATAGTGGGTCTTGTGTAGAAGGTAACCCCCCTAGTTACGAAACTCTTGTGAGAGAGGGTTAGGCATCGACCTTGAATGGTTAAGATTGTGGGGCAGTAAGTCTCGCGAGAGTTTTCTTCAAATTGGGGGTTACCTTCTAGACACGACCAGTCACTGTGCTGTGGTTGCACCTGTAGGACTCAGCAAGGTATACGATAAGATAAGATAAGATATTCCTTTATTAGTCCCGCAGTGGGGAAATTTGCAGTGTACAGCAGCAAAGGGGATAGTGCAAAAAACAAGATGCATCAGCTAACACAGTAAAAAAAGAGCTAAACAAAGTGTAACAAAATATGAACCATTTAAAGTAAGTATGAAAAAATAGCAGTATATACAGAACGACAATAAACAGACTATTACCAAAATTGTATAAGTGGAAAATGATATTGCACAGTGAGAATGAAATAAATGAATGAATGAATGAATGAATGAATTTCCATCTGAAAATATCAGGTTATTATCATTGTGCTGTGGTTGCACCTGTAGGACTCAGCAAGGTAACCCCCAAATTGAAGAAAACTCTCGCGAGAGAGGGTTAGGCATCGACCTCGAATGGTTAAAAAAAGGTTGACTTGCAGCAAGTCTCGCGAGAGTTTTCTTCAACTTTGGGGGTTACCTTCTAGACACGACCATCATTGTGCTGTGGTTGCACCTGTAGGACTCAGCAGGACTACTGCATGAGTAAGCAGGAGTCTTGATGAAGAGCCACAAACATTTCAGTAGGAGTATTATTTATTTATTTTATTAATAACAGCATAGAGGAACAGTTTTTTCCCCCAGGCCATCAGACTTTTAAATAGATCATTCATATGACACCTTCTCACACAAAAATATATCTTATACTGTATATGTTCTTAATGTATATGTTCTTCCCAGCAAAAAGCATTTCACACCATTGTACTTGTATAACCGGCGTGACAATAAAACATCTTGAGTCTTGAATCATTTAGTAAAAGGATTGTACTTCATTCATTCTTTGGGGACCCAGAATTTCAGGCTGTCTCTTGATAACTGACAGAAAACTCAGTATACTTTGAGCTAGCATACATTGTTAACATTGACTATGAAACGTGAGCTGACTCATCAATAACTCCAGTAGTTGGCAGCTGAGCATGGCTAATAAAACTAGCATTAAGAGCTAACGCAACGTCAGCTAAACCAGAGTCTCTGCTTAACTGTAGCTAACGGTCAGTTAGCATCATGGACATGATAACAACTCTTAACTTCAGTTAGCTAGCTAGCTAACCCCCGGTCAGTAACACGCTTGGTAGCTTGTCTTTGTTATAAAATGAGTGACTGTGTGAGCTGTGTCTTCAGTGCAGGTTAGAGTGAGTATCTCACCGCTGTCTGGCTCGATGTACAGCTGGTGACAGTCCCGCAGGATGCGCTCATCACAGGACACTCCGCCGGACAGAGAGTCTGCGTTAGCGGCACTGCGGCTCTTCACTTTCCCAGACATTGTAAAGACGGTGGTGATATCAAAACTCCTGGAGAGACTTGTTGAAGTCAGCGACTCTCTGAACGAGCTACGAACAAAAGCCGGTTCGCCTGGTTTGAATCGCCCCGGTCCGCTGAAGGTGGAGACGTAACGTTGTCTCAGCCACGTCGTCAGCTTAGAGCGGCTTTTTGTCGCACAGGCTTGTGGGTAATGTAGTGAATTAATGTAGCTTCATACATGTACTTGAAACCTGAAACTGCCACTTAAACCTGCAGTAGGCAGTATATTTTTGGCATCATAGGGCAAAAATTCCATAACAACCTTTCAGCATATTGTAATTCAAGTGTTCTGAGAGATAACTAGACTTCTGCACCTCCTCATGACTCTGTTTTCAGGCTTTAGAAAATCTAGCCGTGACGGGAGACTTTGACCAATCACAGGTCATTTCATTGAGAGAGCGTTCCTATTGGGTGTGCTTCAGTAACAATCCCTATCACAAAGTGGGAGATGGGATGAAAGGAAGAAAATGTTCTCCAATTTGGAAAAAGGCAAACAAGTTAGACACTTGATATAAAGATTCATTCCCTGTTCAAATGTCATACATAAATGTCAAGACTGTCTGCTGCACTAATGCAATTACGTCTGAAGTAAATTTATAGGCAGCCGTATAACTACTGGAAATTAAATCAGTGTTACTGTTAGGCTGTGCTTACTACCGAGTCTGGCTTGGAAACAAAACAAATAATAATTGCTGACACCATGCATGATATAATTTAAATATTCTCAACTTTAAAACGCTCTTTTGCACCCCTTTGCCTGTCTTACTGAGTTGTCTACATATAGAATATATAACTGCAGTAAAAAGGCAGTATAGCTTGTGTGGTTCAAGGCCACTCAGGAAAACATTACACTGAATTTAGTAAATGATTACAGCGTCACCGCCCATTATACAGGAGTAGCCTACAGAGAGTGTTTGGGTCTGCTGGTGAAAAGAGCCATCCTAGTGCACACATAGCACACAACATAACAGTATATGATCATTTACAATGACCAAATATTTGTCCAAATGAAATATACATTTTCCATAGTTTTTATATGCCCATGAAAAGTTTTCCTTTTCACAATGGAAAAAGAAAACACATCAGACATTGATGTAGATCTCTTAAGATCAAACAAAAAACAAATAATTGCATTTTTTATCGGTTGTTGCACTTCATAGTGGGTAAGGTTACTGCTCCTAGTGTGCCCACGTAGGCTGAGACACACAGACAGCTGATGTTACTGTAAGACAACAAATACAGTTTCTATTATTAGAGCAGTTGGAAAATGACAAGAAAGGGGGGAGAGAGGGGGGTGACATGAAGTAAAGGGCCGCTGCCAGGGACTCGGCCTAAAATGAGGTGCACGCCCTACCGGGTGAGCTAGAGGTCGCCCCCAAGAATTCATACTGATTTACACTTTCAAGTGAGTCAAGTGAATAACAAAAAACACTTCAGGCACTTTGGTGTCAGTTACTTTCAGTGCAAGTTTAGTAAGTAGACACCTCTGTGTTCATTTTCACATTATAGCATATGCAGACAATCCAATCAGCAAAGCCTTATGTTTAACATTGGTCATAAATTAAACTAATTAAAGGAACAGTGTGTAGCATTTTGGGGATCTATTAGCAGAAATGGAATATAATATACTCTATTTTCATTAATGTATAATCATCTGAAACTAAGAATCGTTGTGTTTTCATTAGAATGAGCCGTTTATATCTATATAGGGAGCAGGTCTTCTTCACGGAGTCCGGCATGTTTCTACAGTAGCCCAGAACGGACAAACCAAACACTGGCTCTAGAGAGAGCCTTTCCTGTTTTTACATTACCTGAAGGCCACCGTAGTTCTCCGACATGTTTGTGAAGCCGTGGTTATTATTCAAACTGTCAACCTGCCAGTCACAAAATCCTCTAACCTTTGCCTTCAAAAGCTTTGATTAATTTTATTTTTTTCTGCCTTATCTGATTTTGGCTTGTGGTTACACCAGCTGCAGTCTGACTTTCGTTGCTCCTAAAGTAGTGTTATTATGGTGAGGATGGCCTTTGAGCGAGGCGAACGCCATTACCATGGTTTTGCACTCTGCAGCTCACGTCACCGCAGTCTTGGAAAGGGAGGAGTGAGCAGAGGGGTACTCAGTTGGTTGCAATTTGCAACCACACCACTAGATCTTGCCAAATCCTACACACTGTCCCTTTAATTATTCAATTATTTGATTACTCATCCTACCATTTATGTATTTATTGTTTGACTTGTAATAACCACAAGCCAAAATCATATTAGGCGGAAAAAATAAAAATCAATCAGAACTTTTGAAGGTAAAGGTTAGAGGATTTTGTGACTGGCAGGTTGCCAATTTGAATAATACCACTGGGGATATCTGGATGGGAAATACTCTCTCTTCCTGCAACAACAAATGATATTGATGCTCCAACTGTAAATGCTTCAGTGGAGCTGGCTTTTACAGCTGCTGGTATCATACCTTAATACAACTGAATATTATATTATGCAGCTAAATGTTGTGGCCTTAGCAGTTGATGAGATCAAATAAAAAGGGCTTATAGGATTTGTGGCGCCTCCTAGAACTGTTGTGGACATAGTTTAATACAGTAAGAGGTTCCCTCACAACCACATTCATCTTCATTTCCCAAAAGTGCCTAGTTGGCACCCTCACTAGTTTTATAGCATAAAGAATATTCATCACATCTTATGAAATCTGTCAGTTCAGCCAGAAGACAATGTTTTATTGCAAAGACTTGTTGTTGTCTGCCTTTTGGTGACAGATGCGTCCACGTGTTAAGTGTTTGTATGAATCCTAACAGAGATACAGGCCGTTTAATGCATAATTCTCCATCCCTGCCACATGGCGAAGCACGCCCAAACAGTGAGATGACACGTACTGATGTGAGTTTTTGTAAAAAGGCAGGCTGTTGAGTGTGAGATGGCCTTTGCTTCCACCGTCTGTTAACACTTGAAAACATGTTTGTCCTCTAGCTTCAGCCTGTCTGTGCTCGGCTTCAGTGCACTGCTGAGCTGGGCTGCAGAACATCTTCATCTCCTATTCATATCTAAAAGATCAAAGTTGCACTTTTTCATTTTGATTATCACACTTAAATTAATGTAGTATGTGTTATGTTCAGCAGCTCATTGTGTTTGTTCTTACATGATCACGCTGAGTTAATGTGATCCTTGTTAACATTGAATAAATTTGCATAATTAGTGCCAACAGAAATAATACACTGTGCCACTCAGCAGCGTCTTGCATTTTACAGTCTCGTGTTTATCTTTTTCCAAACAGCGAGCTTTAACCTGCTAGTTTCATTCATTTCATACATTCTGCTATATTCATCGAAAACCACAGTCACACATCATATAGTGGGCTTCACATAAGTGTCAAACTGATGAGATGCATATTAGGCTTTGACTATTACATCTGTGATTATTATGCTTGTATGTAAGGTTAGGTGTCATGCATCCTAAACAACAAGGCTCTTCAGGTTTCCTTCATCGTCATGTCAGAGTCCGTCGTCCTTGGTTACCAGTGAGCTTTCCTCTCTTTGGCAACCAGCTCCAGGAAATGGGAATGATTCGCATAGAGCGGGACGGACGAGTCAACATCTACCCACTGGACTTGTCCTGCGTCATCGCCAGCTTGCAGCGGCAGCCCGCTCACACTGTTGCCTACGGTAACAACAAACATAATGTCATTGCCCTACAAAAAGCATGTTTGTTCTGTTGTACCCAGGGAGAAAATGTATCAAGAGGTATAACAAGTTTTTTTTTTTTAAATGGTTTGCAAATTGCTGGAGCTCTTGTAGCATAAATGAAATACTGGATTTTTAAAGTGCACAATTTTGAATAGTGACAATTAAAGGGCGGGTCCATTATTTATTTAGTTTTTGAGGTTTTTATATAATTCTGTAGCTTCCCAGTGGAGTTCCTTATGTATTTAAATTTTGGTCAAAGTATGCATGTTTTAGTGTCAAAATGCTATTTTCCAATTCTAAAACCTTTTTCCCACATGACCTGATGTAGGTTTCTGCATGATGACGCAGCTACAAGTACAGTATATATGCATCCTTATAGTCAGTGTATTAACGTACTAAGATGGCGGTCAGCGTGCTCCCAGTTTGGATAAGCAGATGGGAGTACTGGGACGGAAGCTAAGCAATGTACTGCTGTGGACACCGTGGTAGTTCAGATCAGAAAGTCACACAATAACACAAACGAACTACCTAATCGAGGCAGCGGTAGACCAGCGACTATCGTGTTCTGAGAGGGAAAATTACTGTTTTTGTGAATGGAGTCTGGTGGCTTTAAAGACTGTTCAATAACGGCTTCAGTTCTTTTTTTAGAAAGGGCTGTCTGACGGCAAAGTAAAGTGGTGAAAATATTCTAAATATAGCGTACATTTAAACTGATATTGATTTCTTTTAGGTGGCTAAAATACGTTTTCTGCTGCTCCCATCCACAGCCGCTTTACCTCACCGTCAGACAGCCCTTTCCAACGGGGAACTGAATCTATTATATCTCTCTCTTCGAAGCCACCAGACTACATTCACAAAAACAGTAATTTTGCCCCGCAGAACGTTGAGTATACATACAACCCCACTTCAAAAAATCAAAACTAACCCTTTCAGTTATTTCCAAACTTAGCACAGCTAACTTAGACTCAACTACCGCTTGCATTCATGTTATTCATGACCAGTCGACGTTTCCATTTGAAAAAATTGGAACAGAACGCAGATGGACCCGCCCTTTAGAAAGAAAAAAATATATATATAGATACCTGAGTCATCATGGAAGTTGACAGCGACCGTCTCCATCCAAGCATTGTCAGTGTTTCTGGGATCATCCACATAGCCTTTATAGACCTGAAGGAGAACAAAAAGGTATTCTAGTTTTCCTCACAGAAGCACTTGTTGACTAAAATCTGGCAGAAAACAAGTGAGCAGGTGTCAATTGCAGACCTGAAACCCTGGCGATTTGAAGAGCTTGGTGATGCGTTCACTGATTTTTGCTCTCTCTGTTGGCGGGATCGCCAACGTGTTCAACGCTTCCTCCGAGAACTCCCGCTGCAGCGTGAGAGAGACCTGCTCGCCTGCATCTACCATCCCCTACGAAACAAGCAAGCAAGTCACAGGACTGTGACATTTACACACCCGAAACCACTCAAACACCGTCCATGTCTCGGCTGTGAATTTATTTTTGATTGATAAAAGAAACGTAAAAGCCACCAACCCCGGGAATGGCCCACTCCCCACAGTCTTTCCTCTTGATGGACACAAACTGCAGGATAGGCCGCTTGGAGACAGAGTGAGAGATCTTTGCTCCTTTGGCATCTACTTTCCATCTGCCAGACAATGACAATACATCTGGCCATTAGGTATTTATACTAAGAAAACTGCAAAGTGCACAAAGTTCATTGTTCTTGTTCTTGTTGGCAACTGAGCATCTTTTTAATATGACAGGAAATTGTTCTGGTCCGTTGATATCATGTTTAGAAGAACCTTCAATTGCCTTGTGGTAATCAGTTATGGACTGAGTTTTCCCTGTTTGAATTTCACTTTATGTACCTAAATTGAGGAATGAATTATGGTTAGCAAGTATCTGTAGAATACTGATGCGTAAAGTAAAGAAAAGGTTACCTGGTGACAATGGGATCTGCTGCGTGATTGGGTCCCCATCGTCCTAGCAAACCTCTACCAATCACTCCTGTGCGTCCGTGAGGATTTCTACATGAGGAAAAAATGAATTTGCAAATGCATTCATAAGAAGATAAGAAATAATAACTATTTTACAAACACAAAACTCTTCAGTAAAAAAGCACGTAGGGCATTGTAGACCTTCCAATTAAAGACTTTACTTTTATAAACAAGCGTACCTCTAGCACCTACCAACAACACAGGAGTTACCGACACTGGAGCAAAGCAATCTACTGCTGAGTACGGGGACGACAGAAAAACATATTTTAGCCACCTAAAATAAAGGCTCACCTAAAAAAAAGGATATCTGTTTAAGTGTACACTATATTTAAAAGATTTTCCGTAGGCAAACTGAACTGAAAGTGAAATGTATCTA
Source organism: Sebastiscus albofasciatus (assembly GCA_916701655.1). Classification (NCBI taxonomy): domain Eukaryota; kingdom Metazoa; phylum Chordata; class Actinopteri; order Perciformes; family Sebastidae; genus Sebastiscus; species Sebastiscus albofasciatus. The sequence continues at coordinate 294,547 of CAKAOI010046876.1, forward strand.
TACTGTTTTTGTCATCTGAGCCTGCTGGCTTTGGAGTGAGCATAGATAAGTTTCAGTCTGAATTCTGTCTAACGGCAAGGTAAAGCGGTGAAAATATTCTAAATATTCTTAAACAGTTATCGATATTTTTTAGGTGGGCCTTTCTTTTAGGTGTCTAAAATACGTTTCCCTGCTGTACCCATCCACAGCAGTACATTGCTTTGCTTTAATGCAGTGACTCCTGTTTCTCCAAACTGGGGGCGTGCCGACCATCATTTACTGTAATAATACACTCACTATGGATAAGTGCTTCATACAACCCCACTTCAAAACACCAAAACTATTCCTTTAACATTTAATGAAATGACTCCCTGTAATGTGAAAGGGTTGCTAATACTACAGAGAAGCATCATCCCGACAGCAGCTCTGTGCAGCTGCTGCTTCAAGTGTAAAAGTAACATTATGAAAGTGTTTGCTAACACATAACCACCAGAAGTAGATATACAAAGTCATGTTATTGTGACTTTCTTTTGGATTCGACTCTCCCCCCCGTCAAGGCTCAGAAATTACTCAATTTAGATGTGAACTTCCTGGTTTTTTTTTAGCAAAACCAAAAGAAAAACTTCTCTTGGTATTTGATAACTTACAGAGGCTTTCCCTTTTCAATTTTGTAGCTGCCATCAAAGCTCGTCCTGTCCACACCACCATCCACAGTGTTGAACTTTAGAGAGAAAGAGCTGCTAAACAAGCAAAACGTCAAAAAAAAGTCATCAAAACTGGCATGAATAAACTCCACAACTCATTCATTCATACACTAACGCCCACTACAGTAAGCCCATCTAAATATACTTGATGAACTTTAAATTCAGTATGTGTTGCTCACCCAATATCAGGATCCGCCCAGAATGGCTTCTTTATTACTGCAGGGTCGGTGTAGCTGACTGGATTATACTGCGCCCAGGTCTGACTCCAGCTCACCTTGTCATCGGGCACGACGAAGCGCTTGATTTTGGACCCTGGATACTGGAGGCACCTGGACTTGACATGAGGCGCTGCTGAGGGTGGCATTGTCCGGAGGTTACAGCAACTGGTACCGAAGGGTCTGATGGCTTGGCTGGTCCTGAAGAAGTGAGAAGATGAGCAGGAGATGGCCGGCCTGCAGGGGACGAAATATGAGATATGGATATCCAGTAAGTAAAGTCTCAAGAGCTCTGCCTTTCCTGCTGCAGCGTAGTCCTGGACACCATCCCGCCCACATGCACTCCTTGACCGCCTGGCTCTTCAGCAAATTAATGTGGAAACACCTCCTCATCAAGTGATGAGAGCATAAGTCTTCTGGCATAGACTGATAATTTAGGGGGAAACCAAAACACTACAGCAGTGGTATCACATCATGACAACAGGGTGAGAGCTACTATTATACTGTATTACACATCTGTTGCCTAAAGCAATGATGGTTTAGTTTAGCTATTATTTGTTGAATTAGTTTGACATAACATTTTAAAAATGACATTAAATGGAAATAAAACTTGCATATAATGTGGTGCAGTTAATGTGGTGTACATTGATATAAAAACAGTTAGCTAATTGTTCTCTACTGTATTATTGATTTCTCTCTCATATCTCCTTACAGAGATGAAGGACTTTGACAGAAATAGCTACTGCAGCACATGACTGTGTCTTCTTTCCATTACAGTGTTAGCTGAAAGCAGAAACTAGTGTAAAATACTCTCAGCTTGTAGTTAAATGTGTATAAGCAACGTTACCTGAGTCCCGGTGAGCACACGGTGTACGGGAGTCCGCAGAGAGTGAGCGCTAGACGTATCCGGCCGATCCAGTCCCGCCGCAGGAGGAAATGTACCATTCCTTGAGACAGATCAATCAATAGTCACAAATCAAGAACCACAACATCCCATGCAGCGCCCAGCAACCAGGAAGTGCTCTGCTCAACCCGGTGACGTCAGCGAGGGGGCGTGGTTACGGCAGTCGCACTCGTTTCCATGGTGATAAGATTCAAGTATTTATGTCTCTACATAAACAAATAAAGGAATGAAATAATAAAGGGTAAAAAACAAAGTATGGATTGAAACTGTTGCCCTATATTTTATATCTACTTATAAAAGACTTTAAAAAAACACATCATTTTTGTCGAACCTTTTTCTGTGCTTCTGCTTTATATTTAATTTAAAAACTAAGAAATCCCTCTGTAAATGAAAATTAAATAAAAATAATAATAATAATAAAAATAATAGTAAATTATGAACAATCAGTGGTCAATTCACAGTTGTGATATATCAATATGGATTTGTTTATTTGATTTGACAATGTAAATCATGTTTAACAGTTACACAAACTTATTGAATTTGTTGAAACTTTAGACATATCATATGACAACAAATGCCCATCTCATCAATATCTAGTTTTTCTGCAATGCTAATTGTGACTAATATATATATATATATATATATATGATAATACTGTATATGTATTTTGGAGCTGCAATGCTAATTGTGACTTAGAATTGTGACTAATATATATATATATATATATATATATATGATAATA